>VWZE01015712.1:24355-39721 GCA_013396675.1 Eubucco bourcierii
CCAGGGGGAGAATGAGCTCCCTGCTCCTGCTGGCCACACTATTGCTGATGCAGGCCAGGATGCCATTGGCCTTCTTGGCCACCTGGGCACACTGCTGCCTCATGTTCAGGCAGGTGTCAATCAGCACCCCCAGATCCCTTTTTGTTTGGCTGCTCTCCAGGCACTCCCAGCCCAGCCTGTAGCTCTGCATGGGGTTGTTGTGGCCAAAGTGCAGCCCCTGGCACTTGGATTTGTTGAGCTCCATCCCCTTGGACTCTGCCCATATGTGCAGGTGGTCGAGGTCCTGCTGCAGAGCCCTTCTGCCCTCCAACCCAGCAACATCAGCCCCCAGCTTGGGGTCAGCTGCAAACTTGCTGGTGACTGACTCGATGCCCTCGTCCAGATCATCAATGAAGATGTTAAAATCCTTCTCAATCCTTCTCTAGCAGAGGGTTTGGACTAGGTAATTTTCAGAGATCCCTTCCAACCCCTACCATTCTGAGTGATTCTGTGGTTCAGTGAACAGCAGATAGCAAGAAAGACCTTACTCTTGGCTAACAGTGTGGCAGGATGAGTTTTTCAGTTTAAAATAGCTGGTTTATTGGTGGCTCTCCCTAACCTCAGCTGAGGTGGTATCAGTTGCAAGAGCAGAGGGAAACATTCAGCCTTCATGGTTTTTTTTATACAGGAAGTCATTAACATTTTTACTATTTAGGATTTCAGGAAGACATTTGTTTGGTGCAAAGGTTGAGTTTGAGTTTCGCTGGGTTTGAGATTAAATCAACTCTTTCACTCTGTTCAAGGGTTAAATCAAGTGGCTCATGAAGCGCTATGGGAACTTGAAAGGAAACTCAAATGGCTCACCTCCAAATTCTTAACTCATCTTCAACTCACTATAGCCAAAAGCACAATGATCATTTCCTGATTTCTTTGCTCAAAGGAAAGACTATCCCCTACAGTTTCCTGCAGCTGCCAGTTCTTCTTTGAAGACAGAGATTCAAGCAGTAATAGGAAATCACTTTACCTGTCTGAAGAAATCTGGTAGGAAATACAGCTGTGGAGCTTGGAGAGTCATGAAATTTTTCCTGCATGTGCATTCCTTTGATTTATCAAATAAATAAATAAACAACTAAGTGATTTCTTTGTTTAAAAAAAAAAAAAAAAGTCTTTTTCTTCTTTCCTTTTTTTTTTTTAAGCTATACAGAAACCCAGAGATATCTTACCTGCCTGCTTTTGTGATGATCATTTCTGTCCCAATGTCATGAAATCTTTTCCAGAGGTCAGCACACTGCAGCTCTACCTGGATCTCTTCCATGGATGAAGGTGGAGGAGCCTGAGGGCCGGAGCCACCAGATGTAAGGTCAGAATGGGAGCCAAATGAGCAGGAGGTCCTTTCTGCCAGCACTTCTGTGTCTGATCCAGTGCTCTGCTCTGAGTCTGAAAAGAAAATGTACCAGGTAAGACAGCAGTTCTGCCCACTGTAAGTGGCAAAAGGAGGAAAGAGGAAAGAAAATAAAGGAAGTACTAAAGGAAGAGCTGAGGAACTGAGGAGAAAGTTCTTCACTGAGTCATTGGCTACTGGAATGGGCTGCCCAGGGTGGAGTCAGCGTCCCTGGAGGTGTACAAGGCGGGTTTGGACGTGGCACTTGGTGCCATGGTCTGGTCTTGAGGTCTGTGGTAATGGCTTGGACTTGATGAGCTTTGAGGTCTCTTCCAACCCTGGTGATACTGTGATACTGTGAAAGCATGGTGTTCTCTTAAACCTATAAAAATATGTGCATATTCATGTTTTGGTGTGATTTGTGGCCTGAATAGGGGCATTAGGTTCCCAACATGCCACCTGACATTCAGTTAAGTTTTTAGTAACAGCTGAAAAAATAACCTTCAACATCAAATAGAAATAGAAACACACAATCCAGGGAATGGAGTACGAAATATAGGTTCAAATTAAAAAACAGAAGTGGGAGAAAGAAAAAAAAAAATTAGTTCAACCCATGGTCTCAATCTGAGATTAGAGAGGCTCACTGGGAACTGGACTCCAAGGTCCCTTGCCCTGAGCAAAGGGACCTTGGAGTCTGGGTTGATGAAAAGCTCAACATGAGCCTGCAGTGTGCACATGCAGCCCAGACAGCAACCGAGTCCTAGGCTGCAGCAAGAGCAGTGTGGGCAGCAGGGCAAGGGAGGGGATTCTGCCCCTTTACTCTGCTCTCCTCAGACCCCACCTGGAGTCCTGCGTGCAGTTCTGGAGCCCTCAGCACAGGAAGGACATGGAAGTGTTGGAGTGGGTCCAGAGGAGGCCACGAGGATGCTCAGAGGGCTGCAGCAGCTCTGCTATGAGGACAGACTGAGAGTGTTGGGGCTCTGCAGCCTGAAGAAGAGAAGGTTTCCAGGAGACCTTAGAGTAGGCTTCCAGTATCTGAAGGGGGCCTACAGGAAGNTCTGTTCTATTTAATTGAGTATCTTCCTGCACGAGTATTGAGGAGATGGTTATTTTTAAGCCACAATTCTTTTCCCTTTTAGTATCCTTGTCATACAAAACAATGAGGAGTTAGTAGTAGTAGTAACAGTAGTAGCAATAATATTGACATTTCTAACAATAATAATAAGTAACAGTAAGTAATAATAATAACAGCAATAATAGGTAACAATGACAATAACAATAGGTAGCAACAACCATAATAATAAGTAGCAACGAGAGCAATAATAACAATAATGATATGATATGAGTAATGTGATATGATTATATAATACAGTAATGATATGATATGATATGATATGATAATGTATGATATGAGTAATGTGATATGGTTATATGAGTTTGCAACGATTTGCAATGAGGCTGGTGAGAGGCCTGGAGCACAGCCCTATGGAGAGAGGCTGAGGGAGCTGGGATTGGTTAGCCTGGAGAAGAGGAGGCTCAGGGGAGACCTTCTTGCTGTCTACAACTACCTGAAGGGTGCTTGTAGCCAGGAGGAGGTTGCTTTCTTCTCTCAGGCAAGCAGCAGCAGAACAAGAGGACACAGTCTGAAGCTGTGCCAGGGGAAGTTTAGGTTGGATGTGAGGAGAAAGTTGTTGCCTGAGAGAGTCATTGCCTGCTGGAATGGGCTGCCCAGGGAGGTGGTGGAGTCAGCGTCCCTGAAGGTGTTTAGGGGGGTTTGGACGTGGCACTTGGTGCCATGGTCTGGTCTTGAGGGCTGTGGTAATGGCTTGGACTTGATGATCTTTGAGGTCTCTTCCAAAATTGGTGATGCTGTGATACTGTGAGTAATGTGATTTAAGTAATGTGATATAATATAATGTAGTATGATATACTGTAATACAATATATTATATTGTATTCTGTTACAATACAATACTAATACTGCTGCTACTACTACTAATAATAATAACAACAATAATAACAACCACAATTATTATTATCATTATTATCTATTATTATATAATAATAACAACAATAATAACAACACCTATTATTATTGTTGTTGTTATGATGATGATGATGATGATGATGATGATGGTGTTATATTTGGCAGAACAGGAAAGGGATTGTCCCTTCAGCACTGGTGACTCAACACCTTGAGTGCTGCATTTATTTCTGGGGCACTCACTACAAGAAAGACATTAAAATGCTGGAGGGGGTCCAGAGGAGTGCAATGAAGCCAGTGAATTGTCTGGAGAACAGGTCTTGTGAAGAGCAGCTGAAGGAACAGGGGTTGTTTAATCTCTCTCTCCAGCTCCCTGCAAGGAGACTGAAGCCAGGTGGGTGTTGGTCTCTTCTCACTACTGATAAGAGACAGAATGAGAGGAAATGGCCTCAAGTTGCACAAGAGGAGGTTTAGGTTGGCTATTAGAAACAACTTCATTGAAAGGGTTCTCAAACCCTGGAACAGGCTCCCAAGGGAGGTCGTTGAATCCCTATCACTGGAAGCATTTCAAAGAGGCAGAGGATCATAGAATCATAGAATGGCAAGGTTGGAAGGGACCTTAAGGATCATCTAGTTCCAACCCTCTGCCGTAGACAGGGACATTTCCCACTAGTACAGGTTACTCAAAGCCTCTTCCATCCTGGCCTTCAACACCTCCAGGGAGGGAGCAGCCTCAACCTCCCTGGGCAACCTGTGCCAGTGCCTCACCACCCTCACTGGAAAGAACTTCCTCCTAACATCCAGTCTAAATCTCCCCTCTGCCAGTTCAAACCCATTGTCCCTTGTCCTGTCGTTGCAGGACCTTGTAAATAATCCCTCCCCAGCCTTCCTGTAGGCCCCCTTCAGATACTGGAAGGCTACTCTAAGGTCTTCTGGAAGCCTTCTCTTCTCCAGGCTGCAGAGCCCAAACTCTCTCAGTCTGTCCTCACAGCAGAGCTGCTGCAACCCTCTGAGCATCTTGGTGGCCTCCTCTGGACCCGCTCCAACACTTCCATGTCCTTCCTGTGCTGGGGGCTCCAGAACTGCACGCAGGACTCCAGCTGGGGTCTGAGGAGAGCAGAGTAAAGGGACAGAATCCCCTCCCTTGCCCTGCTGCCCACACTGCTCTTGCTGCAGCCCAGCACACAGTTGCTGTCTGGGCTGCACTCACACTGCAGGCTCATGTTGAGCTTTTCATCACCCCAGACTCCAAGGTCCTTTTCCTCAGGGCTACTCTCAGCCATTCCCCACCCAGCCTGGAGCTGTGCTTGGCATTGTGCCTACCCAGGTGCAGGGCCTTACACTTGGCCATGTTGAATGTCATGATGTTGACCTGGGCACAGCTCTGCAGCCTGTCCAGGTCCCTCTGGATGGATCCCTGCCCTCTAGCAAGTCGACTGTGCCACACAGCTTGGTGCCATCTGCACACTTGCTGAGGCTGCACTGATTCCTCTGTCCATGGCACTGACAAAGATGTTAGACAGCACTGGTGCCAGCACTGACCCCTGAGGGACACCACTTGGCACTGGATGGTGATGAGGTTGATGGTTTAGCACTAGCCTTGGTAGAACTAAATAATGGTTGCATTCAATGATCTTAAAGTTTTTTTTCCAACCAAAATGATTCTCTGATTTATCTTCTGTGAGAACCCTATATGATACACTATTGGACAGTGAAGGTTTTGCTTTAGAGAAGTTTTCAGTAAGCTTTAACAACAATATAAACAACCTGCCAGTACAATGTAGAAATTCCACAGGCCACTAGAAAGGTTCAATATATGTTGCTCCCACCCAACCTGTTTTGAGTACGAAGTTCTTTATGCCTCCCACTAACTTCCAAGTTGGACTTAAGCAATGACACGTCCAGACCTCTATAGGAGCAGCACAAACCTACCAACAGAGGACTGTTACATGAAGAGGGGCTGGACCAGGTGATCTTTCATAGTCACTTCCAACCCCTGACATTCTATGATTCTAAGAGCAGTGCTACACCCAGAAATGACATACTTAGACCCAAGTTAAATCAGGGTAATACAAACAAGCCTGCTGAGGTTCAGTGGGCATGAGACAAAGCAGCACTCTGAGAGTACAGAGAGGCTGAGCCATTTGCTCCCTACTTCAGGAGTCCAGTAGTGCCAGAGCAAAGCAACATCACAGTATCACAGTATCACAGTATCACAGTATCACCAGGGTTGGAAGAGACCTCAAAGCTCATCAAGTCCAACCCATTACCACAGCCCTCAAGACCAGACCATGGCACCAAGTGCACGTCCAAACCTGCCTTCAACACCTCCAGGGACGCTGACTCCACCACTTCCCTGGGCAGCCCATTCCAGCAGTCAGTGACTCTCTCACTCACAAACTTTCTCCTCACCTCCAGCCTAAACTTCCTCTGGTGCAGCTTGAGACTGTGTCCTCTTGTTCTGCTGCTGCTTGCCTGACAGAACAAAGCAACCTCCTCCTGGCTACAAGCACCCTTCAGGTAGCTGTAGACAGCAAGAAGGTCTCCCCTGAGCCTCCTCTTCTCCAGGCTAACCAATCCCAGCTCCCTCAGCCTCTCTCCATAGGGCTGTGCTCCAGGCCTCTCCCCAGCCTCGGTGCCCTTCTCTGGACACACTCAAGCACCTCAATGTCCTTCTTCAATTGAGGGGCTCAGAACTGGACACAGGACTCAAGGTGTGGCCTAAGCAGTGCAGAGTCCAGGGGGAGAATGAGCTCCCTGCTCCTGCTGGCCACACTCTTGCTGATGCAGGCCAGGATGCCATTGGCCTTCTTGGCCACCTGGGCACACTGCTGGCTCATGTTCAGGCAGGTGTCAATCAGCACCCCCAGATCCCTTTCTCTTTGGCTGCTCTCCAGCCACTCCCACCCCAGCCTATAGCTCTGCACGGAGTTACATCCTTCCTCTAGCTCAAGTTACTGCACCTCCAAGAGTTGAGGTGGGTACACCTGAAGTAGAAGGCCACCTTGCTAAGACATTTGTTTTCCTAATAATGGTTAATCACTTTACACTGCAACAGAAATCAAGATTACACTTCACAAACCCCGGAAAGACCTTAAGATACATGGATATGTCCTGAAGCATTGACTGAGTCTTTCATCTTCCCTGAGGCCTTAAGAAAGTAAAGGTGAGCTACACTGGGAGCCTGAAGAGACTGGACTTAAGGAAAAGCTTCCATTACGGAGTCCTTCTCCCAAAATAAGGTAGTAAACTCCAGCTTTGAATCTAAACAGACTGGTTGAGGCCACATCATCTGTGCTTGGTTCAAGTGCTTCAGAAACTCTGTGCATCTTCTGAAGTAGAATGGAGGAAAGAACTTCTTTTTTTTTTTTTTTTTCCCCAAGTACTATTATTTTGTGCCCTGAAATATAATTACCCAAGAATTAGTGCACAGAACAGCACATACCTCCCCTTCCTCCAATTTTGGAAAAAGATGAAGGAGAGTCACTAGCGTTGCTCCTCCTAGTTCAGCATTGGTAAACTCTGAAATGTTTTGTGTTTTATTCAGCATTTTCTTAGCTAAACCCTCCTGAATGGAGTCTGGAGAAAAGGAAATCAAGGTGGGGACTCTCATTAATGCTTACCAATATCTAAAGGGCAAGTGTCAGGATGATGGATCAAGACTTTTCTCAGTGGTGTTCAGTGACAGGACAAGAGGCAATGGACACAAACTGGTACACAGGAGGTCCCACATAAACATCAGGGAAAAATACTTCTCTTTGAGAGTGGCAGAACACTGACACAGGCTGTCCAGAAAGGCTGTGGAATCTCCATCTCTGGAGGCATTCCAAGCCCACCTGAACATGTTTTAGTGTGTTTTACTCTGGGTGGTCCTTCTCTAGCAGGGAGGTTGGACTAAATAATCTTAGGAGGTCCCTTCCAACTCCCACCATTTTATGATTCTGTGAATAGTTGTCAACCAGTTGGAGATGATGAGCCCATTCTAGAATCATGGAATTCAAGGGAAGTTATCTTCATCTGACATATGAAAATCATCCCTAATGACATCCAGTTCTGTAACACTGTGACTCTGAACTAGCATTCTATACATGTGTTAGAATTATTAACTAATCAAGAAAGAGGTGTCAACATCTGGAAGTCCACAACACTCAGAGGGGTGTAAGGTGAACCAGTATCAATATTTAGTAACTAATTGTTGTGGCTGACAGTTAGCACAGCTCAAGCCACTCTGCTGCACAGACATCATAGAATCATAGAATGTTAAGGTTGGAAGGGAACTCAAGGATCAGCTAGTTCCAAACCCCTGCCACAGGCAGGGACACCTCCCACTAGCACAGCTCACTCAAGGCCTCCTCCAACCTGGCCTTCAACACCTCCAGGGAGGGAGCAGCCACAACCTCCCTGGGCAACCTGTGCCAGTGTCTCACCACCCTCACTGCAAACAACTTCCTCCTGACATCCAGTCTACATCTCCCCTCTGCCAGTTCAAACCCATTGCCCCTTGTCCTGGCATTGCAAGCCCTTGTCAATAGTCCCTCCCCAGCCTTCCTATAGGCCACCTTCAGATACTGGAAGGCTACTATCAGGTCTCCTGGAAGCCTTCTCTTCTCCAGGCTACAGAGCCCCAACTCTCTCAACCTGTCCTCATCCATCAAGTCCATGTTTTTCCAGTTTGGTGCCCAGGATGCCATGTGGGACAGAGCTAAATGCCTTACTCAGATCCAGGTAGATGCCATCATTTGCCCTTCCCTTGTCCACTGTTGCTGTGACCTCATCTTAAAAAGCCACCAAATTTGTCAGACATGTTCACAATGAAACAAGACAGGAAGATCTAAGTCATCTTCTCACACTTTGAGCTGGTTTGAGGCTAATTGGAATATTTTAATGGAGAAAATTATACTATAGGCTATGAAGGGAAAATAATGGTGATGTCTACTTCACTCATAGGCTTACTGAGATGTTTAAGAAAAGAATACAAAACAAAGATAAGACACTCCGGCTTGCAGACACTCTCTGGCTCTCTAGGTAACCTCACTAACCACTTTCCTTCTAACCCCCCTGGCCAATCCTCCAAACTTACCTTGTGCATAAGGCAAACCTTGGGGTAAGGTACAGGGGTGGGGAGAAGGTGGAAGGGTGGTTGGGAGCCCCTCCTGGGGTCTCTGATTTCTGGGAGGGGAGTTGTGTTTCTGTATTCCCTTTAACTTGTCTATGTCTGTAACTATTCCTGTCTCTAGTGTCTATCTCTGCTTGTCCATTGTGCTGAGCTGTAAATAGAGCTTCAGTCCTTAACTTCCAGTTGGTTGAGTTCTAGTCTGGGTCATTTTACTAAGTGTGGGGGGCAGGGAACTCCCAAACCATCACACACTTGAACTGGAACTTTCTTTTCTTCATAAGTCAGTATTAGTAGAAAGCAACTTCTCTAAACTCAAAGACATTGCTTCCACTTTATGTTGGCTTAAGCAGAGGCGGAATTAGGGATGAGCTCCTGAGGTTCCAACAAAACAGAACATGCCTCTGAACAGCCTGAGGTGCAGACTGTGGTTTGTACTACATATTCCATCTGACTGAAGAACAAACAGATAAGCTTTGTGTAATTCCTTCCAGATCCAAAATGACCAGATAAGATTATTTACCTTTCCTTAAAGGGATGCTTTGTACAGAAACAATGAAAAAACATGGACTTGATGGGTGGAGCACTGCTGGATAAGGAATTGGCTGGATGGTCACACCCAGAGAGTGGTGATCAAGGGCACGATGTCCACCTGGAGACCAGTGCCAAGTGGTGTCCCTCAGGGGTCAGTGCTGGCACCAGTGCTGTTTAACATCTTTGTCAGTGCCATGGACAGAGGAATCAGTGCAGCCTCAGCAAGTGTGCAGATGGCACCAAGCTATGTGGCACAGTCGACTTGCTAGAGGGCAGGGATCCATCCAGAGGGACCTGGACAGGCTGCAGAGCTGTGCCCAGGCCAACCTCATGAAATTCAACAAGGTCAAGTGTAAGGTCCTGCACCTTGGTTAGCACAATCCCAAGCACAACTCCAGGCTGGGTGGGGAATGGCAGAGAGCAGCTCTGAGGAAAAGGACCTTGGGGTCTGGGGTGATGAAAAGCTCAACATGAGCCTGCAGTGTGCACATGCAGCCCAGACAGCAACNAGGAAGGCCACAAAGATGCTCAGAGGGCTGCAGCAGCTCTGCTATGAGGACAGGCTGAGAGAGTTGGGGCTCTGCAGCCTGGAGAAGAGAAGGCTTCGAGGGGACCTGATAGTAGCCTTCCAGTATCTGAAGGGGGCTACAGGAAGGCTGGGGAGGGACTATTGACAAGGTCCTGCAACAACAGGATAAGGGGCAATGGGTTTGAACTGGCAGAGGGGAGATTTAGACTGGATGTTAGGAGGAAGTTCTTTCCAGTGAGGGTGGTGAGACACTGGCACAGGTTGCCCAGGGAGGTTGTGGCTGCTCCCTCCCTGGAGGTGTTCAAGGCCAGATTGGTTGAGGCCTTGAGTGAGCTGTGCTAGTGAGAGGTGTCCCTGCCTATGGCAGGTGGTTGGAACTAGATGATCCTTGAGGTCCCTTCCAACCTTACCATTCTATGATTCTATGATTCTATGAATTCAAGGTTCAGGTGCAGGAAAATGGAGACTCCACCATGCAGTGGCTTTCTTTCAGAGTTATGAGATATTCTCAGACTACTGCCATAGCAATGCTGGTTCTCCAGTGTCATGTTAGGTTTCATTCCATGCTGCTTTTGTCATATGCTAGGCAAGCCACACTTAAAACAGTTTTATGGTTTTTCTTTTGCTAGGGTAGAGTGCAGTCCTTTGTAAAGGATACTTCAATACTAAGCTCATCCATTGCTGGCGACTAGCGAAGTGGGACCAGGTGCAACTGCAGTTTGTAAACCTACAGTATTCCACTGGACTTTCAGTTAAGACAGTTCAAGCTCAAAACATTCCTCACTTCTTTTACAGACACCTGTGAGTTTGTACTTTCTGCCCTTAAACTGCTGTTCTCTACAAAGTCCTTCTTCTTGCAAATCTGCCCCTCCTGCTGCACCACAGATAGCAAAAATCACCAAAGCAGCTCCTGCTGACTGAGCAGCTGGCATCATTCTGACTCTCTCATCTCCTCCTTCTCGCAAATCTCTTCTAACACCATCCATTTCTACTCCTTATGTTCTTTTATTTTTCTGATATTCCCACTGGTTATTCTACTGTTTGATGGAGTGACAAGCAGTTAGAAGAAAACACAGCTGTTTTGAGCTGCATGGAGAAGGACCTGGAGAACACAAGGAAATGCAATTGCTTAACTCCTCTGGTCTAATACATTCTCCCCAGAAGAAACACACAGAAAAGCTCCTGAAATGTTTTCCCTTGTTACAGGCAGCTTGTTGGACAAACAGGTTGCAACATCACAGAATCTCAGCAGGTTTGAAGGAACCTCTGGAGATTGTCTAGTCCAACCTCACTGATGAAGCAGGCTTGCCTAGAGCAAGTTCCACAGCTGACAGTTTTTGTAACCAAAGCTATGGCATCAGTAGCTACTTCTCAACTTTAGAGGAAGGCAAACCCTGTCTGAAACATGTCTAGCTTCATGCCAGGACACCTTTGGTTTCATTCTCACTTGCAAACAGGTTTGCTTATCTCTGGAGAGAAAAACAAACTTCTCTAATAGTAGAGGCTATTTTTGTTCCTAACCAGGTGCTCTGGGGCCAGACCTGCCCTGTATGTTTGCATACTACTGCCACTGGTCTACTAAACCCTGCTGGCTCTGACTGGGTTCTGCACCCAGCAGACATCAGTGACTGGTTTGGGTGACCTTAGTGTTCTCAGTGACTGAAACCTCCCAAGGCTGCCTCAGGCCCTTCTATCCTTGAGGTATAGGTACTCTGCTCTCATCAGACCTCACCTGGAGTCCTGTGTGCAGTTCTGGAGCCCTCAGCACAGGAAGGACATGGAAGTGTTGGAGAGGGTCCAGAGAAGGCCACAAAGATGCTCAGAGGACTGCAGCAGCTCTGCTGTGAGGACAGACTGAGAGAGTTGGGCCTCTGCAGCCTGGAGAAGAGAAGGCTTCCAGGAGACCTTAGAGTAGCCTTCCAGGATCTGAAGGGGGCTACAGGAAGGCTGAGGAGGGATTATTGACAAGGTCTTGTAATGACAGGACAAGACCTTGAGTGAGCTGTACTAGTGGGAGGTGTCCCTGCCTATGGCAGGGAGTTGGAACTAGATGATCCTTAAGGTCCCTTCCAACCTTACCATTCTATGATTCTACATCCAGGCAGGTTTTGAAAGTCTCCAGGGGAGACTTCATAACCTCTCTGGACATTCAGTTCTAGTGCTCTGCCACCTTCAAAGGGAATGATTTTTTCCTTAAGTTCAAGTGGAAAAGGCTGACCAAGTGGTATTCACTGTAGGATTTGGCCTGGTCTGCCAAAAGCAGACATGTTCTTGTATGCATTATACTTCATGGAGCTTGAAACTGTCTGATGTGACTCTGCTGAAATGTTTATAAAGAAGACCAATGGGTTCATGGTGCAAAAAAACCCCAACTCTGATGCCTGACACATGTTCTCTTCCACTGCCTCTGTGTAAAAGGGTTGTTCCTTTTTTACTTCCTTGTTGAATAGCTCCCTATCATCCCTTCTTTCCATATTAAACATGTATCCAGCAGGCTAACAATGTTGGATCTGGAGGAAAGAAAATTCCTCAGTGCTTCCAGCAACCTTTGAGCCTATCAACAGAGTGGCTTTTAGAGCTCCCAAAGATATCATGACCATCCCTGAAATTACAAAGGAACATTGAACTAGTTCAGATATATTTTTTATTATTATTCCTTTGTCTCTTTGCTATTTCTATTATCTCCACATCACCCTGAATATACTCAGCTCATTTCCTTTGATATACAAATTCCCAGACTTCTCATTGACAAACAGGAAGGAAAACACCACTCTCACAAGCATACTTCGAGGACAACATCCCAACTGAGTGCCCCAAAAATGATGGAAAATAATCCCAACTGCCTTTCTGCACCAACACTATGTGTCCTGTGATCAGAGTCCTCTTGCACAAAAACAACCCACAAGTTGCTACTGCTTGACTTAAAACTCAGTTATCTACTGATCCTCACAAGCTTCAATAAGGCCAAATGCCAGGTCATGCACTTGGGTCACAACAGCTACAAACAATGCTACAGGCTTGGGGTTGGAAAGCTGCCTAGCTGAAAAGAGACCTGGGGGTTGTAATCAAGCAACTCAACATGAGTTAAACCACTGTGCATCATGTTTGAAAGGTGATGGCAGAGTGGTGAAGTTCCTGCTGACTGGAGGAGGGCAAACATAGCACCCATCTTCAAGAAGGGAAGAAAGGATGAGCCTGGGAACTACAGAGCAGTCAACCTCACCTCTGTGCCTGACAAGATCATGGAACAGATCCTGCTGAAAGTCCTGCTAAGACAAATGGAAAACAAAGCAGAGGTGATTGGTGGTACCCAGCAATGGCTGCACCAAGGGCAGATCTTGCCTGACAAATTTAGTGGCTTTCTATGAAGAAGTCACAGCAACAGTGGACAAGGGAAGGGCAACTGATGGCATCTACCTAGACCTGAGTAAGGCATTTGACTCTGTCCCACATGACATCCTGGGCACCAAACTGGAAAAACATGGACTGGATGGGTGGAGCACTGCTGGGTAAGGAATTGGCTGGATGGTGGCACACAGAGAGTGGTGATCAAGGGCACAATGTCCACCTGGAGACCAGTGCCAAGTGGTGTCCCTCAGGGGTCAGTGCTGGCACCAGTGCTGTTTAACATCTTTGTCAGTGCCATGGACAGAGGAATCAGTGCAGCCTCAGCAAGTGTGCAGATGGCACCAAGCTGTGTGGCACAGTCGACTTGCTAGAGGGCAGGGATCCATCCAGAGGGACCTGGACAGGCTGCAGAGCTGTGCCCAGGCCAACCTCATGACATTCAACAAGGCCAAGTGTAAGGTCCTGCACCTGGGTAGGCACAATCCCAAGCACAACTCCAGGCTGGGTGGTGAATGGCTGAGAGCAGCCCTGAGGAAAAGGACCTGGGGGTCTGGGTTGATGAAAAGCTCAACATGAGCCTGCAGTGTGCACATGCAGCCCAGACAGCAACCAAGTCCTGGGCTGCATCAAGAGCAGTGTGGGCAGCAGGGCAAGGGAGGGGATTCTGCCCCTTTGCTCTGCTCTCCTCAGACCCCACCTGGAGTCCTGTGTGCAGTTCTGGAGCCCCCAGCACAGGAAGGACATGGAAGTGTTGGAGTGGGTCCAGAGGAGGCCACCAAGATGCTGAGAGGGCTGCAGCAGCTCTGCTGTGAGGACAGGCTGAGAGAGTTGGGGCTCTGCAGCCTGGAGAAGAGAAGGTTTCCAGGAGACCTTAGAGTAGCCTTCCAGGATCTGAAGGGGGCTCCAGGAAGGCTGGAGAGGGACTATTGACAAGGTCTTGCAATGCCAGGACAAGGGGCAATGGGTTTGAACTGGCAGAGGGAAGATTTAGACTGGATGTTAGGAGGAAGTTGTTTGCAGTGAGGGTGGTGAGGCACTGGCACAGGTTGCCCAAGGAGCTTGTGGCTGCTCCCTCCCTGGAGGTGTTGAAGGCCAGGTTGGAGGAGGCCTTGAGTAACCTGTACTAGTGGGAGGTGTCCATGCCTGTGGCAGGGAGTTGGAACTAGCTGATCCTTGAGGTCCCTTCCAACCTTACCATTCTATGACTCTATGATTCTGTGAATTTCCTTGTTATTTGTTTGTTGATGTTTGTTTGTTTGTGTGTTTGTTTTTCATCAGTCTGGTAGAAGGCACAAGCTGACATGTGAGGCATTCAAAGACATTCATTTTCTAAGCAGCCTCATACATGACTCTTCAGCAGAATTTTCTCTGCAGCTGGAGCACGGCAGGGGTTCTGCTCCCCTGATTCCATCAGTAAAACAAGAGAGCTTGGTTTCATCCTTGGCCATAGAATGCAGCTCATGCACTCAACAAATGTTTTACTCCAAAGTGACAAAAAAATGTAAACTATAAGAGTGAGAACAATGAAAGAAACCTTATATACACAAAACATCACCTGCCCTGAGGAGCCCAAAGAACTGGTTCTCCTTTTTTTTTTTTTAAATTTTTGTTTTCTTTTTTCCTCCCTTCCTTTCCATCTTTTTCCCCATATTTCTTTCTTTAGTTTTTTTTTTTCTTTTGATTATTTTGGTTTTCTTTTCCTTTCTTTTTGCTTCCTTTTTTTCTCTCACATTTTTCTTTCTCTTTTTCCCCTCTCCCCTTTCTTTTCTTTTTTCATTTCTCTTTTTCTTTTCTATTTTCTTTCTTTTATTTTCTCTTTCTCTTTTCTTTTTTTCCTTCCACTTTTCCCTTTCTCTTTTCTCTTATATCTTTTCTCTTTTCTATTTTCTTTCTCTTTTCTCCTTTTTTCTTCCTCTTTTGTTTCTCTTTCTCTTTTCTCTCTTTTATCTTTTTTCTTTTTTTCTTCTTCTATTTTCTTTCTCTTTTCTCTTTTTTTTTCCTCTTTTCTTTCTCTTTCTCTTTTCTCTTTTTTCTCTTTTATCTTTTTTTTCTCTTTCTCTTTTTTCTTTCTTTCTCTTTTATTTTTTCTCTTTTATCTTTTTCTTTTCTCCTTTCTCCTCTATTTTCTCTTTGTTATTCCTTTTTTCTTTCTCTTTTCTTTTTTCTCTTTTATCTTTTCTTTCTCTTTTCTCCTTTCTCTTCTATTTTCTCTTTCTCATTCCTTTTGTCTTTCTCTTTTCTTTCTCTTTCCTTTTTTCTCTTTTATCTTTTCTTTCTCTTTTCTCCTTTCTCTTCTATTTTCTCTTTCTCATTCCTTTTTTCCTTCTCTTTTCTTTCTCTTTCCTTTTTTCTCTTTTATCTTTTCTTTCTCTTTTCTCCTTTCTCTTCTATTTTCTCTTTCTCATTCCTTTTTTCCTTCTCTTTTCTTTCTCTTTCCTTTTTTCTCTTTTATCTTTTCTTTCTCTTTTCTCCTTTCTCTTCTATTTTCTCTTTCTCATT
>VWZE01015714.1:20030-38272 GCA_013396675.1 Eubucco bourcierii
CTGCTCCCCCTGTGCTGCTCTCACTGTGTTGCTCCCCCTGTGCTGTTCCCCCTGCACTGCTCCCCCTGCACGATTCCCTCTGTGCTGCTCCCCCTTCACTGCTCCCCCTGCACTGCTTCCCCTGTGCTGCTACCCCTGCACCACTGTCCCTGTGCTGCTCGCCCTGTACTGGTCCCCCTGTGCTGCTTCCCCTGCGCTGCTCCTCCTGCACTGCTCCTCCTGCGCTGCTTCCTCTGCACTGCTTCCCATGTGCTGCTTCCCATGTGCTACTGTCCCTCTGTTGCTCCCCCTGCACTGCTCTCCTCACAAACTCCCACTCACCACTCACCCCTCCCCAAGCTGCCAGAGGACGACGTGTGGGGCTTGGCCCGATTTGGGTTTGGGTGGGTACCTCCTTGATAACCACAAAGCAGCTGGGAGAGGCTGTGAAGGATCCCTTCAAGTGGCCGCTGGTACACACACCACATGGCAGGGGATGCTGCTCCAGCAGAGGGAGGGCCAACGCAGGCTCATTGCTACCAACAAGGACAGTATTGGACCCCCTTGCTCACCTCTTCCCCATGCTACCCTTGCACTCCTCTGGAATACAGCTGCCCATGCCAGCTGGCAACCTTCAGTGTACCTCAGCAGAGTGAACCCTTCCAGCCTAAGCACTAAACCTGAAGCAGAACTAAGACAAGCAGCCGCACCACAGTTGGGACAGCAAACTGCTCACGAACGAGAACACTCACTTCAAACACAACTAAATTCACCCTGTTTCATGGTGAGCTTCTTTGTTGGGGTGGGAGAAGATGCAGGCATCTCCCCAGCTACCAGGAACTACCCATCTTGTACCAAAAGCTTGATGCCAGGCTCTCGAGGATTCCTGGTGGGAATGCTCCTGCTAGAGAGAAGAACAGAAAGAGGCATGCGGGAAGGGCAGGTTGATGGCAGCAGCTTGGCAGCCAGCCCTCGCCTGAGGTTGATGGGTGGACTCAATGGTCTTAGAGATCTATTCCAACCCAAACAAGTCTGGGATTCTCTAAGAGCAGACAGAAGGTAAAGCTAGACCAGGAAAGGAAGGTTCACTCCTAGCTGACCATCCTGGTTCCTTCTCACCCATTCCCCAGTAAGAGATCATCATTTAGAAAAGGAAGATTAAAACCTTGAAAAAATATCTTGGTGGGGTTTTTTTTTTCCCCTTAAAATGCCATTTCCTGGCTTGAGAAGACTTCTAGGACAACACTTCTGCCCCATGTGGTGATCTCTGTGGTGCTTTAAAAACAGTTACCTGCATTTCAAAGAAGGATTCAGTAGAGTATGGAGGCTTTGATGGGTGGAGGGTGGGTGAGGAGCTCAGGGTGGCATCTCCCAGCGTGTCTGTGTGTCCATGTGCTGGGGGGAACATGCACACACAGCCACAGAGATGTGCTCCTCAGAGAGCTGTATGACATCCAGAGCAGCTCACTGCTGCTGCTGCCTCTGCTGCTGCTGCTGCTTGGGGGGTCTGCAAAGAATTCTTTGCAGGAAATGATTTGTATTTTTCTACACCACCCTCCCAAAGTCCCTCCCCATGCAGCTCTGGGACCTGGCTGCTCCACAGAGGGCTGCTTCCACCTGTGGGTTGGAGGGAAAAAAAAGACAGATCAATTCTTCAGAGTATCTTAGATCAATCAAGGCAGATTCTGTGTCACTGGACAGAGGAATGTGACTGCTTCCTGCCTTTCTCCTAAGCACTCCATGTCCTAGTGGCTCAGCCAGGAGGAAAAGAAAGCAGAAAGCTCCAAGAAAGTGCAGGTAGCAGCATCGCTTGTTGCTGCTGCCTGCTGGGGACCCTGACCAGGAGGAGAGCATGGGGAGATCTGGGGGGACTGCATCCACACCCCCAGCCCAGCACTCTCATTCTGCACAGACACTGGGTTGTGACACATCAGAGGTGATGTGGCAGGACAAGAGTGACAAACAAGATCAATGCAAATGCTTTGCTGTTCCACAGTGTCTGCTGTCAGAGGGTCTCAAAGCACTTCATAGGCATCGTGGCTGGAGCCCTCACAATGCCTCTGTGCAACGGTGTTACCATCATCATCATCATCATCAACCATTGAGCATGGGCAACCAAAGTGCTGTGGATCATGACATCCAAGCCTGAACCAAGTGTCTCTCCAGAACAACCCCCCAGAGTGAGGAATAAGGACAGAAAGAAAGGAGGTGAGAACAGCTGTGTGCTGAGACGCCGCTGCTCTAGCTGCCATCCAGCCCAGCACATGCAGCCAACCACGAGAGGGCACAGTGCCCAGCAGCAGATGGTGGCTATCCATGGCACAGTGCCTCCCCAAAGACATTTGCTGGAAATGTTCTGTGGTGGTGGCAGTACCTGCAGAGGTTTGGCCCAGAAAAGCTTTTTGGTGGTTTCTGTGGGACACATCTGCCTGAAACATTTGAGTGGGTGGGAAAGAGGAGGAACTGGAGCTACATTTCTTTGGAGGGTTATTGCCCAGGTAGGACAAGTTAGCAAGGGGCCTGGTGGTGTCTGTCAGCCAGAATCCAAGAAGGCTCTGAGGTCAGATGGCCTGGAGCACAGCACAGCATCTCCAAGGGCTACTAGAGCGAAAGATTCCCATATCTGCATCTGGGTCAGGAGCTCCTTCACCAATGGAACGTTTAGATGAAGACTGGAGCTTGAAACATGCAGCTATGGAAATGGAAAGAGATGAATGTTCACCTGCCCACGTCCCTGCATGGGCACTTCTGCTCCTTTGGCTCTGCCACCTCAACTGCTGGAGGCTCTGGGCTCAGCTCTCCTCTCCCACAGTGTTCACATCTGCCTGTTTGCAAAGGACAAGATCCTGACTTTGCCTGCGCCAGGAGGGAACAGAAGAACCCCAGAACCCTATCAGGGCCTGCTTGCCCCTCAGCCTGGTGTGTTTCTCTTCACAAGGCATAAACTGCAGCTGCAGGAGGTCAGCAAGGGCAACATTTGTGCAGGGGCTGCCTGCCGTGAGGCAGTGCCTGGTGACTGAGCTGAGAAGCCTGGAGGTAGCCAGGAGAGAGGAGTCCATCAGGAGGTGAGATGGGAGCCTTTTCTCTCTCATCCCTCTCCTGCCATGAACTGCCAGCCTGATCCATAGACAATTCTGGTTGTTGTCCCAAATGATGTTGCCCAAGGCTGCATGGTGAGGGCCGCCTGAACCAGGCAGATTCTCTATTCCTTCCCAGCTCAGCTGCTGTCAAACAAAGCCCCAGAGCTCCTCACAAACAGAGTCCTTGCTGGGCACAGCTTCCCTCAGGTGGGGCAGAACAAAGCTCATCAACTAGAACCAGCAGCCCCAGGGAAAGAGAAAGGGCACATGGCCACCCCACTGAGGGCTGCTTCTAAGGGCCCCCAGGAGAAGGCAGCAGACTCCTCTTGCCTACCCTGTGCCAGCAAATCCTGGTGCTGCACCGCAAGCCTTCAGCTCCCAACGACCTGCAATCGTTGCATGCTACAGGAGCAAGGTGCTGAGCTGGGAGCAGCATTAAGGCCAGGAGGTGGGAGGTGTCTGAGGGGAGGGAGAAGGGCAGAGCTCATTGCAGTGAAGTTCCCTGCAGAGCTGTGTAGAAGAAGACTGAGCACAACAATGTAGAACGTGAAGAGGGAAGTGCTGTGTGGGACCTTCCAACCTAAACCATTCCATGAACCTATGATTGTGCTTCCAGCCTCAAGTCAGTCATCATCTCACCTCGGGGAGGGGGCATGCCTGTTGGATTGGTGCATGGGGGTGTGCCTGTGGTGGGGTTTGGGGTACCCACCATGGATAGTGAGTGTTGGAGAGCGTCCAGGGCCAACACTTACAACACTGGGCCCAGCTGGCCCAGTGCGAGTCCTCTGAGGCCCTTTCCTGGTCACAGAAGCCTGTTCTGGTGTGAGTTAATTCTACAGGATTTGATAGGGACATAAATAAAAAGGAAGGAAGAAAAAGCCAAACCCAAACCACCCAACGAACAAAACCAAACCCCAAACCCAACAAACCAACCCAAACCCAAGAGAAAACAAAGCGAAGCCCAATCTAGTTAGACAGCCAAGGATAACATCCTGGCAAATTCTGGACCCACGAGTCTCTGCTTGAAAGGTTTTACAAATATACAGCATCTAATTAGCATTATATCAGCTATACAACATGCCCAGCTACTATAATTACGCTGGCTATATCGGTTATAGGCATGAAATGTCACTGTCTTCATGGTTAGGGATGGGGCTCAGTGGGACTGGAATTTGGAAGGTGTTCTTGGGGGGCCATTAGATGGAGAGAGAATGCTGGAAAATCACTGACCTGCTTTTCAGTGGGGAGAGCCTCAGCTCTGTGCTTCTGCTGAGGGCTGGGGAAAAGAAGGGTTGCTACATACGGAGTTCAGGGGCGTAAGCAGGGGGAGGCAATAGGCTCAGAAACAGGGGGACTGGACCGGTGGAAAACGCTATCAGGAAAACAGCCTGGGGAGGAATTCACCTCCCCAGGAGGAGGTGGAGTCCCCATCCCTGAAAGGTCTTCAGAGAGGTGTGGAGGTGGTGCTGAGGGATGTGGTGGTGGCTTGGCAGCAGTGGTGGGATTGTGAGCACTAGGGGAGGGGTTGGGCTTGATTTCAAAGGTCTCTGCCAACCCAAACGGTCCTGCGACTCTATGAGAAGCAGGTGAAAGGTTGCTGGCCCTGCTCTGCTGGGGGCTTGGCAGAGCCAGGACCTCCCCCAGCGCGGGTCAGCGGTGCGGAGCTGAACGCGTTCTAGTGCTTGAGGTTCAGCAGTGGCAAGAAGCTGGAGGGAGAGAAACCCTATTCCTCCTGCCTATTTACATGTCAGGGACACCAAGGTGCCAGGATGAGTGGAGAACAGGGTCTGTCTAAGAAGCATTTCAGCATAGTTGTGCTTATTGATCACATCAATCCCACTACTTCCTACACCGAGAGAGCAGGCGATTCGTAGGCACTAGGATAGTTGTATCTTATGAGTATAGTTAATATCAGCTAAAACTTCAGCCAGGCAATTCTTGCCTCTAGGTCTGCCAGTCCCCAAGGAAAAGTCTGCCCCTGAATTTGCTCCAAGGATGAAGAAGAAGAAGAGATGTGTGGGTGCTGGCTGGTATCGGGTGGTCTGGAAGCGAGCTCCAGCAGCCAGAAGCTTACCTACTTGCTACAGAAAGGCCAAAGGCGAAGGCTGGCACGAGGAGCCAAGAACAAGGCCCCTGCCCAGCGGGATGGGGAAGTGCCTCTCCTTCTCCCTACCCCGGGCTGCTCGAGGCTGCTTCTGCTGTAGCAACTGGAACAGTCTCAGTTCATAAAAAGAGTGAGATGATGCAGGTGAGCCCTTGGAAGGAGCCATCTACTACTATGGCTTTCTTTGACAGAAACCGATGCAGGTCAGGAAAAGGTCCTCTACTACCCCTTGCTCTGCTTGCTCGCTTGAGTCCTCTTTAGGTCGCTCGATCAAGGGGCGGCTGTAGAAACACCGCCGCGGGCGGGGCTGTCAGAGAAGTCTTTCCAGACAACGAGTCATTAGAGGTTATCTTGGCCTATAAGGCCACTGCAGTGGGGGTGGTGGTCCTTAAGGAGTCCCTAGACGGCCAGAGGTGCCATCAAACAGTCACCTCCGTTTTGCTGGCCGTGCGGTAGTGGTGGTGCCCGGGGATGTAATGCAGTTGCTCGACGGTGTTGTGGCGCCGGGAGGCGAAGGCCTGGCGCTTGGCGGAGGTGGGGGTCATCCCCAAGGTATTGTACAAGTTATTTGAGGCACTGGGATGGGAGTGCATTTTGGCCATCCTGTAGCGATCCAAGACGGGTGTAGAGACGAAGACGTCCGTGTGGGACAGCGCCCGCGACATGGACGGCTCGGGGTAGCCCGAGCGCTCCGGAGACAGCAGCGGGTCCTGCGAGTGCAGGCGCTCGGCCGACAGCAGCTGCTCGTCTGACAGGATGCGCTCGTAGGACAGGCTGAACTCCTCGGGCAGCATCCTCTCGGGGGACAGCACGCGGTCCTGGGACATGGCCCGGATGGGCCGGCGGGGGCGCTCCTGCTGGTTGGCCTGCTGAGACATCTTGATGACGTTGATGGGGAGGGTGCCCCGGGCCGCCAGGTCGGGCAGGTGTCTCCTCCGCATGTAGTACTCATCGGCCTCCTTGTCGGCTGCGGGGAGGAAAGGCAGGGGTTAGACCTGCCCCACAGGCTGCCCAGGGGGTGTGGGCAGCACACAGCCTGCTGGCGAGACCCCAGGGAACTAATCAATGTCCATAAACACCCATGGGCTTGGGGTCAGCGTTAGGGTTGGGGTTGGGGGTGGGGTTGGGGTTNTTAGTGTTGGGGTTGTGGTTAGGATTGGGGTTAGGGTTAGGATTGGGGTTGGGGTTGGGGTTGGGATTAGGGTTAGGGTTGGGGTTGTGGTTAGGATTTGGTTTAGGGTTGGGGTTAGAGTTAGTGTTGGGGTTGTGGTTAGGATTGGGGTTAGGGTTAGGATTGGGGTTGGGGTTGGGGTTGGGATTAGGGTTAGGGTTGGGGTTGTGGTTAGGATTTGGTTTAGGGTTGGGGTTAGAGTTAGTGTTGGGGTTGTGGTTAGGATTGGGGTTAGGGTTAGGATTGGGGTTGGGGTTGGGGTTGGGATTAGGGTTAGGGTTGGGGTTGTGGTTAGGATTTGGTTTAGGGTTGGGGTTAGAGTTAGTGTTGGGGTTGTGGTTAGGATTGGGGTTAGGGTTAGGATTGGGGTTGGGGTTGGGGTTGGGATTAGGGTTAGGGTTGGGGTTGTGGTTAGGATTTGGTTTAGGGTTGGGGTTAGAGTTAGTGTTGGGGTTGTGGTTAGGATTGGGGTTAGGGTTAGGATTGGGGTTGGGGTTGGGGTTGGGATTAGGGTTAGGGTTGGGGTTGTGGTTAGGATTTGGGTTAGGGTTGGGGTTGGAGTTAGTGTTGGGCTTGGGGTTAGGATTGGAGTTAGGGTTAGGATTACAGTTAGGGTTGGGGTTGGGGTTGGAATTAGGGTTAGGGTTGGAGTTAAGATTAGGGTTGGGGTTAGGGTTAGGTTTGGGCTTAGGTTTAGAGTTGGGTTTAGGGTCAGGAGGGGCGAGCAGGCTCTGCTCACTGCTGCCTGGGATAGGACAAGCAGCAATGGATGGAAGCTGCAGCACAGGAGGTTCCAGCTCGACTCAAGGGAGAACTTCTTGCCTGGAAGGGTCCCAGAGCCCTGGCACAGGCTGCCCAGAGAGGCTGTGGAGTCTCCTTCTCCGGAACCTTTCCAGGCCTGTCTGGATGTGTTCCTGTGTGACCTGAGCTAGATTCTATGCTCTTCCTCTGGCATGGATTGGACTGAATGAGCTCCTTGGGCACCCTGTGAGCCTGGAACACCACATTCTGCCAGCCCTGAGCAGGACCTTCCTGCTCTCTGCATTGTGGCATGGGTTTGCTTCTTGACTGGGAGAAGCTGAGTGACCCTTTCAGGTTGCACTTCTCTCTCAGGATGGATCCCTTGGGAGGTCTGAGCCCTTGGCTGTGCTGGGCAAGGTTTAGCAACATGGAAAATCACAGCTGGTGATTGAATAGGGTCAGAGAATCACAGAATCAGTCAGAGTTGGAAGGGACCACAAGGATCATCTCATTCCAACCCCCTGCCATGCCCAGGGTCACCCTACCCTAGCTCAGGCTGCCCACAGCCTCATCCAGCCTGGCCTTAAACACCTCCAGGGATGGGCCTCAGCCACCTCGCTGGGCAGCCCCTGCCAGGCTCTCACCACTCTCATGCTCAACAACTTCCTCCCCACCTCCAGGCTGACTCTCCCCACCTCCAGCTTTGCTCCATTCCCCCCGTTCCTGTCACTTCCTGACAGCCTAAAAAGTCCCTCCCCAGCATTTTGTAGCCTCCTTCAGACCCTGGAAGGCCACAAGAAGGTCTCCTGGGAGCCTTCTCTGCAGCCTGCACAGCCCCAACTCTTTCAGTCTGTGCTCACAGCAGAGCAGCTCCAACCCTCTGAGCATCCTCCTGGCCCTGCTGCCCACACTGCTCCTGCTGCAGATTTACAGCTGGCACCAAGCAGAGTGGTGCAGTGGAGTCATTTGGGAGAAAGTGTCACAGCTGAAGGAGTCTGACAGGCTGCAGGCATCTCTGTGTCCTCCTCTTGACCCTCTTCATCAGCTCCAGGTCTCTCTTGTGCTGGGGATCCCACAGCTGGCCCCAGCCTTGCAGCTGAGCTCTCCCCAGAGCAGAGCACAGGGGCAGGATCTCCTCTCTGCAGCTCTGCCCACACTGCTTTGGATGCAGCCCAGGCTGCCCTTGGCCTCCTGTGCTGCCAGTGCCCACTGCTGGCTCCTGCCCAGCTCCTCCCCCCCCAGCACCCCCAGGTCCTTCTCTGCAGGGCTGCTCTCAGTCTCACCCCTCCAGCCCTGACTGCCAACAAGGATTTTCCTGCCCTAGCTGCAGGACTTTGCACTTATCCTTGCTGAACCTCAGTGAGCTTTTGCCATCACAGAATCCCCAGCTGGAAAGGATCTGGAGGCTGTGCTGGGCCAGTCCTTCTCAGCAAACAGCAACTGACAGCCTGGTGGAGACCTCAGACAGAAATTATGGGCTGTGAGCAAGAGCAGCTCAGCAATCCCTTTGGAATTCTCATCAGCCCCCATCCTGGATTGGTACTGAGGATCACCTTGCCCCAGGTGCATCTCACTCTAACTTCATCATCTCCTTTCCTATACATTCATCTCTCTTCAGTGCTCCCTGGATCTGCTCCTCATGGTCCTGTGACTCATCCACAGAATCCAGAGGATGTGGGAGAGGAGTGGCTGATCCCTCTGCCTAAGCATCCAAAAGCAGAGGCTGACAACTCCTGCTCTGCAATGTTTGGCCTGTTGGCATCCCTGCTGGTGCTTCTTCTTTACAGCCTGCACACTGCCAAGGGGTGAAGAGTACCCAGAGCTCTCCTGTGCTGGCACAGTGCTGCTGCTGAGGTTTGGTCTCCAGGGTGTATGTTGGAGGAATAAGTCTTTGTGCAATCAAACACTTCTTTGATGCTCATCCAGCCCAGCACCAACCCAGCACCTCCATGGGCACCAAACCCTGGCCCCAGGTGCCATGGGCACACCTTGCTGGAACACCTCCTGGCATGGGCACTCCACCACCTCCCTGGGTAGCCTCTGCCAATCCCTGACCACTCTTGTAGCAAAGAAATTCTTCCTCACCTCCAACCTAACTCTCCCCTGGCACAACTCCAGGTCAGCTCCTCTCCTTCTCTCACCTGATGCCAGGGAGCAGAGCCCAACCCCAGCTGGCTGCAGCCTCCTCTCAGGGAGCTGCAGAGAGCAATGAGCTCTGCCCTCAGCCTGCTCTGCTCCACACTGCACACCCCCAGCTCCCTCAGCTGCTCCTCCCCACACCTCTTCTCCAGACCCTTCCCCACCTTTGTTGTCCTTCCCTGGGCACACTGTAGGAGCTCTCCTGGCCTCAAACTCTTGCCTTTGAAATCACCTTCTAGGAACCTTGAGAAAAAACTGGGGCAGCTCCATACAGCCCCAGGAATTTCAGACATTTCCATTCCATCACATGGCCCCAGGGGGTCTTGCCCACACTTGGTGTGCACTGGCTTGATAACGCTGCTGGGGGCTGGATGCAGAAGAGCAGCTAAAGCAATTAGCATTCTGGCACTTGGCCTCTCATCTGGATGAGAGAAGTTCTTCTGGATTTGCCCAAGTGACTCTAAATAGATGGAATTAAAGCAGAGAACATCCCAAATGGAGATCTGCTTGGATGCTCACACCTGGCTGTGGCAATTGCCAGCAGCAGCTCAAACAGCTCATGTGAGGCTCGCAGTGGTGAGGCTGCAGAAGCCACAGAGATGCTGGCACAGCTATTCCAGGAGTGTTTCCAGGTGCAGGCAAACCTCACATCTCCATCTCAAAGGGATGAAGCAGCAGCTGCCTGTGACCCACAAGCTGGTTGGAGCAGGCACCAGACTCCCATTTCAAAGGTGGTGTCAGCTCCTGAGCACTGCTGAAGCAGCCATGAAGAAGGTTGTTGGAGGAGAGGCTGGGTGGCCTTCACCCAGGGATGGTGACTCCAGCACTGCCCTGGGCAGCCTGTGCCAGTGTCTGAGAACCCTTGCAGGGCAGAAATAGTTCCTGAGCTCCAGCCTGAGCCTGCCCTGGGGCAGCATTGAGCCATTTGCTCTGCTCCTGTCACTTGAACGCATTGGACCAAGCACAGCTGCAGGCTCTGCAGACCTGGAGGCATCAGGTGCTTGACCCAGGGGCTGGGCTGAGCTGTGAGAACGACCTGACTCCTTTACTAAAACCAGAATGCCTCCAGCACCTGAAACCAGCCAGCCTGACTCATCTCATCCTCACTGCAGCAGCAAGCCCCCTGGGCAGGGCAGGCTGTGGCGTTGCTACCCCTCATCGTTCATCCATGCTCATGTGACAGCTGGCATTTGGCATCAGAGCCAAGAAAAAACTGCAATCCAATATCTTCCTCCCTCATGGCTCTGCTTAAACATTCAGAAAGGCATCCTGAGTGCATTCCAAAAGGCCAATAATGATGAGCAGACAGGAGGCAATGGCTGCAGTATTGACTGACAGAAAGGTCTCTGTGTTCAAACCGGTCTCATACTTCTGAGGCTTCACTCATTAATGCTCAAATATTTGGCTTGGATATTAGGAGCAATTCCTGCCCAGCAAGGGTTCTCAGGCACTGGCACAGGCTGCCCAGAGAGGTGGTGGAGTCCTCATCTCTTATGGGTTAAAGCCCTCTATGGGGCTGGGAAGTGGTCTGGAAACCTGACCCCAGGTGCCCCTGGCCCCTCTGGCACAGGCTGCCCAGGGAGGTGCTGCAGTGCCCATCCCTGCAGGGCTGTCAGAGCTGCCTGGAGGTGCTGCTGAGGGCTGTGGGTTGGTGGCAGAGGCTGAAGAGCAGTGGTGGGGATGGGAGCTGGGGGTGAAGGGCTGGGCTGGGGGACCTCAGAGCTCTCTGCCAGCCTCAGCAATTCTATGATTTGGAAGTGGAATTACTAAACATTACTTCTGTACAAGTTTTGGCTTTTTCTCATTGCTTTTGGCTCTGCCTTTCTGTCCTCCTTTGGCAGTTTCTAGAACATTTAGGAGCCTGTGCTGGCTTGAGGAGTATTTTAATGAGAGAAATCAGATCATTGGCTGTGAAAAGAAAATAGTAGTGATGTCTGTATCACTCATTGGTTTTCCTTAGGGATATAAATCCAAGAAACAATAACAAAGTTTCTAAGTCTCTGTCTGCTGCTTGCTTCATTAACTGCTCTCAAACTACCACAGGATCTTTGAGTGCTTCAGCTGACCTGCCTTTAGGATAAGCCCTCAAACACCTTTTTTTGGCACCCATTTTCTCAGTCAGGTCTGTTGATCAGATGGAAGGAAGGGAGGCCCTGCAGAGGCTCCTGGACAGGCTGGGTCAAGGGGCTGAGGCCATTGGGGTGACATTCAAAAAGGCCAAAAGCCAGGTCCTGCACTTGGGGCACAGCATCTCCAGGAACGCTCCAGGCTTGGGGCAGCATGGCAGGCACATGGCTGGAAAGTAGCTTGGCAGAGAGGGATCTGGGGGTGTTGAGTGAGAACCAGGTGTCCATCAGCCAGCTGTGCCCAAGTGGGCAGGAAGGGCACCGGCAGTCTGGCCTGGATTCTGCAGCGGTGTGGGCAGCAGGAGCAGGGCAGGCATCGTGCCCCTGGGCTGGGCACTGCTGAGGCCACAGCTCTAATCCTGGGTTCAATTTTGGGTCCTGACTCCAAGAAGGACATTGAAGAATTGGAGCAGGTCCAGAGAAGGGCAGCAAAGGTGGGGAAGGGTCTGGAGAAGAGGTGTGGGGAGGAGCAGCTGAGGGAGCTGGGGGTGTGCAGGGTGGAGCAGAGCAGGCTGAGGGCAGAGCTCATTGCTCTCTGCAGCTCCCTGAGAGGAGGCTGCAGCCAGCTGGGGTTGGGCTCTGCTCCCAAGGAACAACTGGCAAGACAAGTGGAAAGGACCTGAAGTTGTGCCAGGGGAGGTTTAGGTCGGACCTGAGGAACAATTCCTTTCCCAGAAGGGTTGTCAAGCCCTGTGCCAGGCTGCCCAGGGGAGTAGTGGAGTCACCATGCCTGGAGGAGTGTCCAAGCTGTGCAGCTGTGGTGCTGAGGGCCCTGGGTTAGTGGTGCCCTGGCAGTGCCAGCTTAGGAGCTGGACTGGCTGATCTGAAAGGTCTCCCAGCCCAATCCATTCTGTGATGCCATGGTTGGTGTGTGAGCAGTGACTCACTGTGAGGCCACCTGTGCTGGTTTGAGGCTAACTGGAATGTTTTAATGAGGTAAATGAGCTCATTGGCTGTGAACAGACAGTAACAGTCATGTCTGCATCACTCATTGCCTTTGCTTAGGGCTACAAACCCAAGAAACACCAACAAGCACAGGCAGTCTCTGGCTGGCTGCCACCTGCTTCACTGTCTCTGCCTGAACCTACCTAACTCAAACTAATCATTCATCTTCTAACACCTCTTGCTGACCTTTCCCAGCTCACCCTGCACATAAGGGGGATCCTGAGATAAGGGAGGGGGGTTGGAAAGAAGGAGGAAGGAGGAGAGTTGGTTTGAAAAGCCCTCCTGGGCTGCTCTGTTGGTTGGGGAGGGGTTTCCTATCTCTGTACTGCTTTAACTGGTGTATTATGTACATAGTTGTAACCATCTGTATGTATTGTGTCTGCTGTGAACTGTGCCATGCTGTAAACACAAAGCTTCATTCCTTAACTTCCAGCTGGCTGAGTTAGTCTGGTGGATTGCCAGCAGTGGGGGGTGTGGGTAGCTCCCACACCTGCACATCATCACAGGGGTTTCTTTGCTGTTCTTTCTCTCCAGCTGCAGTCTGTGCCCTCTCTGGCCTTGCCTCTCCTGCTTTGGCAGGCTTCAGCACTTTCCAGCTGCTGAGCCACCTGTGTTGGTTCTTTCAGCAGCACCAAGTGGTGTAATGTGCCTGAGCAGCTCTGCTTCCTTCCTCACTGACCTCACTCACCCAGGTGGGAGCAGCAGCTCCCAGGAGCACTGGGCAGGGCAGAAGGCACAGGGTGCCCTTGCTCAGC
This sequence comes from Eubucco bourcierii, assembly GCA_013396675.1. Lineage (NCBI taxonomy): Eukaryota > Metazoa > Chordata > Aves > Piciformes > Ramphastidae > Eubucco > Eubucco bourcierii. Next base: position 33,071 of record VWZE01015714.1, read on the forward strand.
TGTGTGTTCCCACAACCACCCACCTGCCACCCAAACCTGACAGGCACTGAGGGCAAGGACAGGGCCCTGCAGCTGGGGAACAACAACCCCAGGGGTCAGCACAGGCCAGGGGCTGGGCTCTTGGAGAGCAGCTCTGAGGAAAGGGTCCTGGAAGTCCTGGTGGACAGCAGGATGACCATGAACCACCAATATGCCCTTTACCCTCCTGTCCTTGTGCCCTCCTGTGACAGTGGGCAGGGATTGGCAGAGGCTGCCCAGGCAGGTGGTGGAGTGCCCATGGCTGGAGGTGTTCCAGCAAGGTGTGCCCATGGCACCTGGGGCTATGGTTTCGTGGCCATGGGGGTGTTGGGGTGCTGGTTGGGCTGGGTGATCTCAGAGGCCTTTTCCAACCCAAACCATTCCATGACTCCATGAGATGAGTCCTGATTAACCTCAGGCTCACTCTAGAGCACATCAAAGGGATTTTCCTGAACACTAAACAGGCAGATAAAGTCCCACTCTGAAGTGCCAAGGAGTGCTGAGATTTTTCTGTGCTTCCTCTTGTGAAAGCATCTTCTGCAGGCATTCCTGAGGGACAGCCCAAGGGCTTCCCTGGCACTCTGCTTTTGTGTGTCTGGCTCAGCTGGCTGAATGAGGAACACAGCTTTGGTCGAGATGAAGGAAGTAGGATCTGCTCCTCTTCATCACCTCCCTTCAACCAAGCCATGGCCAGCACCTAAGCTCCAAGTGAGGCAGAGTGGGTACATCCAGAAAAGACAGGACAGTCTGGGACATGGTTTAATAGCCATGGTGGTCTTAAGCTGGAGGTTGGACTCGATCTGAAAGGTCTCTCCCACCCAAAACACCTCTGTGGTTCCATTCCTGCCAGTACAGACACTACAAACCCAGAGCCAGTGCGGAGAGAGCATCTGCCCACACGAACAGCACTGCTCTCATCACCCCACCATGGCTGAAGGCTTTACCATCAGCAGTTAAGGAGCATTACAGGAAGGTTGGCAGAACAGTGCAAGACACCAGACAGCAAGAAAGAGTAGAGACCAAGTGGTCTGAGCACACTGAAACATCAGAGGTGCACCACAGGGCGGTGCACAGCACCGGTCAGGGTCAGACCCAGATGTGCACAGCACAGAGCACAGCAGATCACAGCACTGCTCGGGCCAGGCTGATGTGATGCTGCTGGGACATGCTTCCAAACATGGCAGCAGCTTGCCCTGCTTGGCATCTGCTTCCAGCTGCCCCCATGCACGGTGCAACATCTGCCCTGGGTAGGCAGAGGGAGCTCAGCTGGCTGGAGGCAGCCTGCTCGGCTCAGCTCCAGCAGCTCTCAGGTGACTCCCTCAGGAGCAGGCAGGAGGAGGGGGTAGTGGGAGGCAGCAGAGGAAGGAGGTCAGCAAGCAAGCATCACATGTGCTGTACCAGTAATGAAGTGACTCTTTCTCTGTGCTCTTCCCTGATGGGAAGTGACAGCCAAAAGAAGCATTACTGGAGATGCTGGACAGCCACAGAGGGAAGAAGGTCATTGCCTTAAACCTGTGCCCAACACAGCTTGCAAGCAAGTGAGATACAAAGAAAATGAAATGAGCTGACACCTACTTAGCCTCTTCAGAGAAGAATATTTACTTGGGTTTGTCTTGACAGCAGACTCATAGGAGGGTGGGAGGTGAGAGAGGTTCTGGAAGGAGCGGGAGAAGGACAGGTCGTAGGGCTCGGTGGCGGACGTGAGGATGTTGTTCATCCGTGGTTTGTCTGCAAAGGAAGCACAACAGAGAAAGTCATGTCCACAGTGGGCACCCAGCCACAGTGAGAGAGAGGCAAGGCAGCCCCACCAGCTCCAGCAGCACCCGAGCCAGCTCCTCTGACAGGCTGTTGGACATCATCCCAACTGGCAGCGGAGGAGCGGCGAGAAATGGACCCTGCGGCTCCGCTGCCTTGTCCGCGCTGGTTATGGAGAGGAGAAAACTGCTGCCTGGCAAGCTGCTGGCCCAGCCTGCTCTCCTCACAGCAGGGCAGTGAGGCTGGGCTGTGAAGCACCTCACCTGCTGTGGAGAGCTGTGGCATGGTGCTGTGGAGTGACCCCACAGCAGCCTTGCCCACCGGCAGCCCTGCGAGGGTGCAGCATGGCAGCGGATGCGTGGGGTCACTCTGTACAACTGCACAAGACAGAATGGGTTGGGTTGGAAGGGTAAAGATCAGCCAGTGCCAACCCCCTGCCATGCCCAGGGACACCTCCAACCAGCACAGGGTGCTCAGGGTTTCGTCCAGCCTGGCCTTGAACACCTCTAGGGAGGTTGTGGAGCACAGAATTTCTTTGATCTTTTTTTTTTTTTGATTTCTTTTCAAAGATCAAAGAAGATCTTTGATCACGTTGGGTGATTCTGTGCTCCACAACCTCCCTGAGGAACCTGTGCCAGTGTCTCACCACCCTCAACCTGTGCCAGTGTCTCACCACCCTCAACCTGTGCCAGTGTCTCACCACCCTCACTCTCAAGAATTTCTTCCCCATCTCCAGTCTCAATCTCCCTTCTTCCAGTTTCAAACCATTGTCCCTTGTCCTATCACCATAAGCCTGTGCCCAAAGTCCCTCCCCAGCTCTCCTGCAGCCCCTTCAGGCACTGCAAGGCTGCTCTGAGCTCTCCCTGCAGCCTTCTCTTCTCCAGGCTGCACAGCCCCAACTCTCCCAGCCTGGTCTCATAGGGGAGTTTCTGCAGCCTCTCAGCATCTTTGTGGCTTCCTTTTGACCTGAGCTAACAGTTCCACCTTCTTCTTGTGCTGGGGGATCCATAGTTGGCCCTAGCACTGCAGATGAGGTCTCAGCAGAGCAGAGTAGAGCAGATCAGAGCTGAGCAGAGCAGAGCAGAGCTGAGCAGAGCAGAGCAGAGCTAAGCAGAGCTGAGCCGAGCTGAGCTGAGCTAAGCTGAGCTGAGCAGAGCAGAGCAGAGCAATGCAGAGCAGAGCTAAGCAGAGCTGAGCCGAGCTGACCTGAGCTAAGCTGAGCTGAGCAGAGCAGAGCAGAGCAATGCAGAGCAGAGCTAAGCAGAGCTGAGCCGAGCTGACCTGAGCTAAGCTGAGCTGAGCAGAGCAGAGCAGAGCAGAGCAGAGCTGAGCAGAGCAGAGCAGAGCTAAGCAGAGCTGAGCCGAGCTGAGCTGAGCTAAGCTGAGCTGAGCAGAGCAGAGCAGAGCAGATCAGAGCTGAGCAGAGCAGAGCTAAGCAGAGCCGAGCCGAGCTGAGCTGAGCTCAGCTGAGCTGAGCAGAGCAGAGCAGAGCTGAGCTGAGCAGAGCAGAGGGGCAGAATCCCCTCCCTGCCCCTGTTGCCCACACTGCTGGGGATCAGCCCAGGACAGGGCAGGCTCTGGGCTGGGCCAACTCACATTGAACTTCTCCTCTCCCAGTGCCCTCAACACTGCTCTCTGCCCATTTTCCATTGTCCCTCTGCCTGCCACTCCCAGCCCTTGCCCAAAGTCCCTCCCCAGCTCTCCTGCAGCCCCTTCAGGCACTGCAAGGCTGCTCTGAGCTCTCCCTGCAGCCTTCTCTTCTCCAGGCTGCACAGCCCCAACTCCCCCAGCCTACCCTCCAGGCTCAGCAACCAAAAAGCCACCTCACAGGTAAGGACTTTCCCAGTTCCCTGCCAGAGCTCCACTTTGCTTCTGAGAAATTGCAGAGCAGTTTCTCACAGAACTTCAGCCATGGTGCAGATTTCCTCTGCACAGTGCCATAACCATCTTGGTTGATAAACTTCTCTGCCCTACTGCTGATGTTCAGCTCTGCACTCCTGGACTAAGGTTATTGCCTGGTGAAAAGAACATAGCTCCCAGTGAGCACACAGCTCATGTCTCAGCTCTCTGAGAACATTATTTTCTTGCTGATGCCTTCCATCCATGTCTAATAGACTGACTGCAGGATTAGGAACTGCATCATATCCATCAGGGCACTGGAAACAATTGATTAGATATTATCCAGCAAACAGAGACTCTATCAGCAGTGGAACTCTGTCCCCACTCCCAGCTCTGCCTGTGTGGCAGGGCCCTGGGGTAAGATCTCTTTGCAGATCTCTCAGCCACAACCTGTATCTAATCTCCCTTTGCATGGAGGTTTGGAGGTGCTGGAAGCTGCTCAGGCATAAGGATGGGATCTGTGTCCAGTGCCAGGGCAGGAGCATTAACTGTCTGTTTGCCTGAGGGCTGTGAAACTCAGTGCCCAAGCTGAGGAGCTTGGGCAGAACAAGGACATCTCCTCTTCCTCCTCTTGCCTGTCCCATTCAGTCACTCAGCCACACACCATCATGATTTGGGCACCCTGAAGTCCACTGCCCAACCTTCAGCAGGACCAGGGATCAGTTGAAACCACCAAAGCTCATCTCAGCTGTCACTGGCATAATGGAGTTGGAGGGCAGGAGCAAAGAACTGAGAGGCTACAGGGAGGAGAAACAGCTCAGGTGGTTTGTACTCTGGGACCAGCCCAGCAGAAGTTTCTCAGTGCTCTTCACTCCCACAATGTAGAATCATAGAAGCACAGAATGGTTTGGGCTGGCAGGGACCTCTGAGATCAGCCAGGGCCAAGCTCCTGCCGTGCCCAGGGACACCTCCAACCAGCACAGGCTGCTCAGGGACTCATCCAGCCTGGTCTTGAACACCTCCAGGGAGGTTGTGGAGCACAGAAGCACCCAACATGATCTTTGATCACTTTGGGTGCTTCTGTGCTCCACAACCTCCCTGGGCAACCTGTGCCAGGTTCTCTCCATCCTCACTCTCAAGAATTTCTTCCCCATCTCCAGTCTCAATCTCCCTTCTTCCAGTTTCAAACCATTGTCCCATGTCCTATTACCATAAGCGCTTGCCCAAAGTCCCTCCCCAGCTCTCCTGCAGCCCCTTCAGGCACTGCAAGGCTGCTCTGAGCTCTCCCTGCAGCCTTCTCTTCTCCAGGCTGCACAGCCCCAACTCTCCCAGCCTGCCCCCACAGAGGAGGTTCTCCAGCTCATCTCCAGCTCATCTCCAACTCATCTCCAGCTCAGCTCCATCTCCATCTCCAGGTCATCTCCAGTTCAGCTCCAGCTCATCTCCATCTCATCTCCATCTCATCTCCAGCTCATCTCCAGCTCAGCTCCATCTCATCTCCAGCTCATCTCCAGCTCAGCTCCAGCTCATCTCCAGCTCAGCTCCATCTCATCTCCAGCTCATCTCCAGCTCAGCTCCAGCTCATCTCCA
>VWZE01015715.1:20405-34486 GCA_013396675.1 Eubucco bourcierii
TTTATTATTATTTCTAATAGTTGTAATAACACTATGTGGAAAGGATAGACCTTTAGGGGAATATGGCACCACCAGGTATTTGTGCAGTGTCAAAGGTGTACTGCCTGCTAGTGCAACAGCTGATAATCGACATAGCATCAACCAGGTTGATTCTGCACACCCCCAGCTCCCTCAGCCTCCCCTCACAGGGCTGTGCTCCAGGCCCCTCCCCAGCCTTCCTGCCCTTCTCTGGACACTTTCCAGCACGTCAACATCTCTCTTGAATTGAGGGGCCCAGAACTGGACACAGCACTCAAGATGTGGCCTGACCAGTGCTGAGCACAGGGGCAGAATAACCTCCCTGCTCCTGCTGGCCACACTGCTCCTGATCCAGGCCAGGATGCCATTGGCTCTCCTGCCCAGCTAGGCACACTGCTGCCTCATCTTCAGCTACTCTCTACCAGCATCCCCAAGTCCCTCTCTGCCTGGATGCTCTCCAACTACTCTGTCCCCAGCCTGGAGCACTGCTTGGGGTTGTTGTCGCCAAAGTGTAGAATCCTGCACTTAGCCTTGTTCAATCTCATCCCATTGACCTCTACCCACCCATCCAACCTGCCCAGGTCCCTCTGCAGACCCCTCCTACCCTCCAGCAGATCCACATCTGCTCCTACTTGGTGTCATCTGCAGCCTTACTGATGTTGGACTCAATCCCCTGGTCCAGATCATCAATAGAGATACTGAACAGGACTGGGCCCAGCACTGATCCCTGGGGCACACCACTACTGACAGCTGGCTGCTGGATGTGGCACCATTCACCACCACTCTCTGGGCCCAACCCTCCAGCCACTTCTTGCCCCATATCAAATTGAATCTGTCCAAGTTTCAATTGATTCAAAAAGGAGCTTGTTGTGGCAAATGGTGTCAAAGGCTTTGCTGAAGTACAGACAGACTCTGTTCACAGCCTACCCATCACGGTAACCTGGTCATAAAAGGAGATCAGTTTGGTCAGGCAGGACCTGCCCTTCCTAAACCCATGCTGACTGGTCCTGATCCCTTGGCCATCCTGTAGGTGCTGTGTGATGGCACTCAAGATGACCTGTTCCATAACCTTGCCTGGCACTGAGGTCAGGCTGACAGGTCTGGAATTTCCTGGGTCCTCCTTTTGACTCTTTCCATTTTTCCACATGGGTCATGCTAGATTTAATGTAGAGGTGCATTTCTTTTGCTGTCAGTCTTAGATGCCGTATCAATATCAAGCATCCCTTTTTCTCCCTTTTATTTCTGGTTCCTTGTCTTCTATATTTTTAATTCTACTTGTATTTGCTTTTAGCTTATGTTTGCTACTTGGTCACTGAATCAGGAGAGGAAACAAGGCAGTGATAAACTGACCTGGAAGGGGGTAGCTCTCCCAGTTTTCTTTGTACTGTTAGGTAGTCCAGACATAATTAAAAATCACATGGAGTTCTGTACATAATTAAAAATCACTGGAGTACTGTGTGCAGTTCTGGAACCCTCAGCACAGGAAGGACATGGAAGTGTTGGAGAGGGTCCAGAGGAGGACCACAAAGATGATCAGAGGGATGCAGCAGCTCTCCTATGAGGACAGGCTGAGAGAGTTGGGGCTTTGCAGCCTAGAGAAGAGAAAGTTTCAAGGGGACTTGATAGTAGCCTTCCAGTATCTGAAGGGGGCCTACAGGAAGACTGGGGAGGGATTATTTACAAGGTCCTGCAATGCCAGGACAAGGGGCAATGGGTTTGAACTGGCAGAGGGGAGATTGAAACTGGATGTTAGGGGGAAGTTCTTTACAGTGAGGGTGGTGAGACACTGGCACAGGTTGCCCAGGGAGGTTGTGGCTGCTCCCTTCCTGGAAGTGTTCAAGGCCAGGTTGGATGAGGCCTTGAGTGAGCTGTGCTAGTGGGAGGGGTCCCTGCCTATGACAGGGCGTTGAAACTGGATGATCCTTGAAGTCCCTTCCAACCTTACCATTCTATGATTCTATGATTAATTAATAGAATATGTATGTGAGAATAAAAGAATTCACATCTAATCCTTTCAGAAACAAAGAGTAGCTAATGATGAGACAGAGTTTCCAAATAGAAAAAAAGTATTTAGTGAGGAGAATGATGCAAATAATTGTGACCAAAGGTTCAGTGATGTGCTTTAGTTCAGTGATGTGCTTTCAAACTGCCCTATTCTTGCCTCCTTTAATTTCTTTATTCTCTCCTAACCCCATTGTCACCTATCTAAATACCATCTAATAACAGGAAGTCTGAAGGAAAAATGACAGGGATGTTGAAGGTATCTGACCTCAGATGAGGTAAAGATGCTGGGTCAGGAAGGGGAAAAGAAGAAAACAGAAGAGGAAGAAAATTTGTTCAGTAAACAAATCTCTCCAGTTTGTCTGTAGGTTACTGAATGCTTTGTGGAGTCTTTTTATTCTTCTAGTTGGTTGTTTATTTCTCCCTTCCTTTGTAAACCAGGTCTTTGACCTGCTGCTGAACTCCTCATAGAGTGCAAACCTCTCAAAGAAAATAATGCAGCTGTAGGGGATAATATACAAAGAAAACCCACTGTGACAGAACTGGTCAAATATTCCAAACAGAAAAACAAATCCAGATAATAAGAATAAAAAGGGGAGTGTCTCTGGCAGGAAGTAACTATGTATTGTCATCTTATGTAGGCCAAAAATTATAGTTGGTATCAAAGCATTCATTGCAGTCAAATTATGAGGATGAGCTGCATCCTTGCTCCCTAGGGAGGGCTGCTATCTATGCTCCCCATGCAGTCTGACCCTCTCCTTTTTCTCTGAGCTAAGGCTGCTTTCAGAAAATTCTCCTCATATCCCTTTTGGCTCTTGGCATTTGTGCTGATTTGAGGCTAATTGGAATATTCTAATAACAAAAAAAAATATTATAGGTCTTGAAAAGTAAACACTGTGATGTCTGCTTCACTCATAGGCTTGATGAGATGTATAAAAACAAGAACACAAATATAGATAAGGTAGAGAGTCTCTGTCTCTGGCATCTGCTGTGTCTTCTGGCCTTCTACTGTGTAACCCAAGTAATCACACTGTTTCTAACCTTCCTTGCCCACCCTCCAAACTCACCTTCCATGTAAGACAAATCCTGGGGTAAGGTAGAGAGGTGGAAAGAAGGTGGAAGGGTGGTTGGGAGCCCCTCTTGGGGACTCTGATTTCTGGGAGGGGATTGAGATTCTGTATTCCCTTTAACTTGTCTATGTCTGTAACTATTCCTGTCTGTTGTGTCTATCTCTGCTTGTACATTGTGCTGAGCTGTGAATAGAGCTTCAGTCCTTAACTTTCAGCCTGCTGAGTCTAGTCTGGGGGATTTTCCATAGTAGGAGGGCAGGTAACTCCCAAACCATCACAGCATTTATTGCTAAGAAAATATTAGGTTTCACCCCTCAGTTTTTTCCTCTTAGGGGTAGTGGCAGTAATAAGCTAAGGTCTCAACAACCTCGTTAGAATTCCCAGTTTATCCAGAACCAAGCCATTCCACGGAAGTCCCATTTGCATCTCAGAGACCTTTTGTACCTGGGTGATCATGCCCTGGTCATCTTCTATCAGACTTCCTAGACAAGAACTTCTCTTTAATAGCCTCTTGCCACTGGCTTCTCTCAAATTGAGACTTGATGACCTTCCCTAGTGTAGTGGAGGGGTAATTAATTAATGCAAGATAATATTTTTCAAAATTTAATATTGTTTATTATTATTCAGTATTCAAAACTCTCACCACCCCCGTCACTAATTTTAATAATACTCAGTTCTTTGCATCAGTCATGGAAACTTTATACAGGCACTAACAGGCTCTAGCAGTAACTGGTGATAATATCTAACATTAGTTGACCTCGATTGAACTGGCAGAGAAGGTTGCTGCAGTCAGTGCACCGCTTGCAGTCAATACTCTGCTTGCCCACTAGAGGGACTCAAGGAGCTCCTTTCTGCTCACGGCAGAAGGCAATGGTGAGTTACAAGAGGTTTGAAGTAGTTACAAAATTACCTGCTGACTCACAGGGCTGGCTACAGCTTCAGACAATACCCAAAGCTTTCAGGGAATTCTGTTACTGTCTTGTCAGCTGCTGAGACTTCTGATTCTTCCCAGGCTGCTGGGGAAAGGAGGCAGACATCTCTGACCTGGTCCTGATCTCTCTGGATGATCTGTGTATGTTCAGGACTTCCTGTCTTGGCAGGAGCCTTTCAGGTGCAGGCAGGATGTAATGCCCTGTGCAGTCTCAGCACGGTGTCACGCTGGCTGTGCAGGCTGATCATGTGGAGACATTTAGAGCCTGTTCCTGGTAAACTCTCGGAAGGCAATTTCCAGACAGTTCACGATGCAATGGCAGAAAGCAGATATAACACTTCATATAACATCTCATCTCCTTTTATCAATACAACCCAAGACTAATGAGCATTTGGACATAGATTAGCCAATCAGAATGGCAGTTAGCCAAGCCTGACCATATTAGGTGAAACCATAGGCTTGTTTTACCCTTTTAAGGGCAGAACACAGCCCTGCACAAGGCATACAGAAACTGAGCCTGTGTGCCTTGTTTACCAGAGGCTGCAAATGCCCATGGTCCTTAGGCTCAGTGACTCCATGTCCTTTGTCCTCTTTCCCGTGGCTGTTTCTCCCCAAAACAGAGGGAAGAAGAGCAGAAAAATATCTCTGGGCAAGCCAGAACATGTATAAGCCTATTTTGGCCTGCTTAGGCCTACCACAACACCTAGACAACTGCACACAATGTAAGTCTGTATCGGAACAGCCAAGGCACCACTTGGTGGTGTGTATCTTTACAACCCTACCTGGTAAAAGAGCTTTGCTATTGAGCTTACAACCTGATTTTATTTCAATTATTCTCCAAACCTGTGGGTTTGCATTTTGTTTGGAAAACTATCTTACCAGCTTCCTGAGTAGTCTCTGAAATATTTAGAATATATATATATGTGTGATAATTACACTGCAATGCCTACTGCAGATTAATTCAATATCTGTCAAAAGGGTTAGTTCTGAAGTTCTCTCTAGCACTAAGTTAACTATTTATGGCTTTGGGGATGTGTTTGGTTTATTTTATTTTGTTTTGTTTCACATGTTGGGTTTCATTTGGGGGTTTGGTGTGTTTGGGTTTTTTAAGGGAAACAGCTTTAAAATGTTAAAATAATAGAAATTGTTCTACTGGTATTTATTTTGGGTTTGGGGTTTTTTTGAGTATTTTTTGAGTGTGGGGTTTTTTGTTGGTTGGTTTTGGTTTTTTTTTGAGAGATCAGTAATCTCCAGATACTTGCTATGAAACCATTATTTTGCCAAGGCAAAATTTCTATTTAAACTTGTATGGTATGTCACATATATGAGTAGAAATATAAGATTATGTGATTTCTTCAATTAGTGTAAGTTCTATTGCTCTCCACATGTGTACTCCTGGTTGGGGAAACACAACAAAGTTAAGTCTTGGCTCTCTGTGTGCTACAAGTTTTGCTGCTCTGGTAATACAAAGTTGATTATATGTAGCTAAGCTTTTTTATTACCTTAAAAATCTTCAAATAACCAGTCCACTACACCTCATACCATCCATGTAGTTGATTAATCACAGAATCACAGAATTAAGCAGGTTGGAAAAGACCTTTAGGATCATTGAGTCCAACCTATCACCTAACCCTGCTAATTAACTAACCCTGGCACTAAGTGCCTCATCCAGTCTCCTCTTAAACACCTCCACGGATGGTAAATCCACCTCCCTGGGCAGCCCATTCCAATGCCAATCACTCTTTCTATGAAGAACTACTTCCTAATATCCAACCTTACCCTGCCCTGACACAACTGGAGGCTGTGTCCTCTTGTTGTGTCACTGGTTGCCTGGGAGAAGTCAGCCCCACCTGACTACAACCTCCCTTCAGGTAGCTGTAGACAGCAATGAGGTCTGCCCTGAGCTTTCTCTTCTGCAGTCTGCACACCCCCAGCTCCCTCAACCTCTCCTCACAGGGCTGTGCTCCAGGCCCCTCACCAGCCATGATATTAATGATGCAAGATGGGATTGTTTCAAAATTAATATTGTTTATTAATGTTTATATTCAAGACACCTTTCACCCACCCAGTAATTTTTTAATAATAATCGTTTCCGTGCAATGGTCATGAAAACAGTGTACATAGGATACACAGAATCTGGAACACTTAAGAAATAACTATCAATAATGCAAATATTAAACCATTAGAACTGGAAAGAGGCTCTTGTGGTCAGTTGTACCACTTGCCCACTAGATGGACTTGGGAAACTCCTTTCTGCTAAGGCAGGAGTCACTTGCAGAGTTTTCCATAGTTTTGCTAAAGAGGCTTTTGAATACTTACTTACAAAAGTTATTTCTTGACTTGCAGGGCTAACTACAGTTTCCAGACAGTACCCAAGCACTTGCAGGGAGCTCTGTTGGTGTGGTCTTAGCTGTTGAGAGGTTTCTAAACCTTTCCAGGCACTTATCAGGGTGCAGGGAGAGAAGCAGATGATCTCCAACCTGGTCCTGGTTCCTCTTGGCTCCAGACTTGGCATGGAGGCTCGCAGGTGTAGGTAGATGTCTTGCAGATGTGCAGTGTTAGCACAATGTCACTCTGGCTAAAGGAGCCTATTGTGTAGAGGCAATTAATGTCAATCTTCTGGTAAACTGAGAGATGTTTCCCAGCATACAAACCCAAAGCATCAGGGCCTGTTATTATGCAGCAGGGCTAGTTTACAGCTTAGCTGGCATAATGCTGCAGATCATGGCAGGATGCAACTGCAGCGATGCAGAGCAACATCAGAAGCAGAAAGCACACTGAGGCAGAGCACATTGTGTTCTCCTGCTCATCTCTTTTTACCAATGCACCTGAGTCTAGCGGGCCTTTGGCTACAGATCAGCCAAGTAGAATGACACTGTGCCAAGCTTCACCATATTAGGTGAAGTCAGGAGTTACTTTTGCCATTTTAGGGCAGAACACACACATGAGTATAAACACAGTACCATCATGTGTCTACAAGTTTGGAAGGAGAGAAGGAGGCTAGGAGGCACCAGGGCCTTTTGTCTTCCTTTCCCACCATTGCTTCTCCCATCAGCAGAAGAAGGGAGAGCAGAAACCATGTCTAGGCATGCCAGGACATGTTTAGGTCTAATTTGGCCTATTTTGGCCTTCCATGACACATATTGAGGGGAGAAGAGTAGGTACAGGTAATTAAGCAAAGAGAATGAGATCTGGAGAGCATAAGTCGTCACAAACAAATAATGCACACAGGAGAAACCTCATCTGAGATGTAAGGGTAGTGTTGTTGTAAAACACTGAGAATATTCTGTTCTCCTGTATGAAGGCCTCAGTGGGAGATGTTTGTTTGGTTTTGGAGAACGTGCAAGAGATTTCTAACCACAGGCAAAGCAGTACAATACGATACTTTACATCCTATTTACAGGTTTTAATCTTTGAACTTTTAATTTTATTACATTACTAAAACGGAGGCTCCGTTTCCCACTAACAGATCTTACACAAAGCATTCCAGGCATTAAGAGGTTTTCTAACTGACAGCACTGACAAATGTTTTGTTTGTTGTTGTTGTTGGTTTTTTTTTTTTATTTAAAATAACCCAAAAACAAACCACAAAAAAACCCCACAGTGGAATTCCTATAATTTTTATTAAAAAGAATGTGCTTTTCCCCTGGAAAGTAAGTTTGTTATTCCTCACTGGAGGGGCTCAAGTGATGGCCACCTGAAAAACTGTTACTCTGTATACAGATGGTACAATACATACATTGGTTGAAATATGTGGAAGGGTTTGTTTTAAAGAAAAGAAAACCTTGCCTGGAATGAAAATATCTGGTTTTTTTAATATTTGCTTCAGATTTGGAGGAGGTGGGGGGGAAAGCAGAGGGATAAAAAAGCTTTTAGCAACCTCATTTACCCCATTTAGACCTTCCTCAGAAAACCTATGCCACATATTTCAAGACCAAAGTTTTGATAACTGAGTGACCTGTACTAGTGGGAGGTGTCCCTGCCTATGGCAGGGGGTTGGAACTGAATGATCTTTGAGGTCCCTTCCCACCTTACCATTCTATTATTCTATATTAATGATCTGTTAGGAATTATGAATGTTCATCTCTGTACAAATATTAATTTTTGTTATTAATATTCACCAATTTGGGGAAATTCCCTGAGATTCTTTGGATTTGTGGTGGACAGGAAATAGTTGCACAAAGGATATTTATGAACACAGAATTAAACAGTTTAAACAATCAGAACTTGGAAAATGGGAAGGAACAATTCTAACTGTGCTTACAGAGTCTTAGCACTAACTCCAGCAGATGGACTCACGATGCCTTGGGCCCTGAGTGAGTCTCCTGTACAAGGAGGCTTCCAAAACTCACCACAATGATCCCACAGTAAAATTCAAAATATACCAGGTAGAGGGAAGGAGAGAAGAGCTGAGTTGCTGTCAGGCTGCCAGTGTAAGCTGCAAACAGGTGGCTGCAGCCATTCCCAGTTAAGGAACCATGAATGTGGAGCTGCTGCTGGTGGAGGGTCAGTGCAGAAAGCAGGAAAGGCAGAAAGGCAGGAAAGGAAGAAAGGCAGAGAAAGGCAGAAAAGGCAGAAAGGCAGAAAAGGAAGAAAGGCAGAAAAGGCAGAAAGGCAGAAAAGGCAGAAAAGGCAGAAAGGAAGAAAGGCAGAAATGGCAGGAAAGGTAGAAAAGGCAGAAAAGACAGAAAGGCAGAAGGGCAGAAAAGGTAGAAAAGGCAGAAATGGCAGGAAAGGCAGGAAAGGCAAAAAGGCAAAAAGGCAAAAAGGCAGAAAGGCAGAAAAGGCAGAAATGGTAGGAAAGGTAGAAAAGGCAGAAAAGGAAGAAAAGGCAGAAAAGGTAGAAAAGGAAGAAAGGTAGAAATGGCAGGAAAGGCAGAAAAGGCAGAAATGGTAGGAAAGGCAGAAAAGGCAGAAAAGCAAGAAAGGCAGAAAGGCAGAAAGGCAGAAAAGGCAGAAAGGCAGAAAAGGCAGAAAAGGCAGAAAAGGCAGAAATGGCAGAAACGGTAGGAAAGGCAGAAAAGGCAGAAAAGCAAGAAAGGCAGAAAGGCAGAAAGGCAGAAAAGGCAGAAAGGCAGAAAAGGCAGAAAGGCAGAAAAGGCAGAAAGGCAGAAAAGGCAGAAAGGCAGAAAAGGCAGAAAGGCAGAAAAGGCAGAAAGGCAGAAAAGGCAGAAAGGCAGAAAAGGCAGAAAGGCAGAAAAGGCAGAAAGGCAGAAAAGGCAGAAAGGCAGAAAAGGCAGAAAGGCAGAAAAGGCAGAAAGGCAGAAAAGGCAGAAAGGCAGAAAAGGCAGAAAGGCAGAAAAGGCAGAAAGGCAGAAAAGGCAGAAAAGCAAGAAAGGCAGAAAGGCAGAAAGGCACTGGTTTCTCAATCACCCCCATTAAATAGATAATTTTGAAAATGAAACTGGCCACTAGGCACTGGTAGCATTGTTCTGCCCAATGAACTCAAAGCTTCGTGCCTCCTGTGACCACACAGGCAGGTTGAGGGGCAGCACAGACACCTGACAGGTGGTGCTAAGCTCCCAGCCCTCAAGGCTTTGCTGCTCCATGGTTTGTTCAATCTACCACAACTCCCAGTCCCGCAAAAGGAGGAGGAGAGCAAGGGTTAAACCGACCTGGTGGGATTGATGCCCTACCAGAACAATAACATTTTATACTGCTGTACTGTTAAGATAACAACTTGAGCCTTGCTGTACCATCAGATATGCACCATAGCCCAGATCTCACTACACTAACTTTAGTGGGAGTAGCATTTACTTTCATGTGTCTATTTCTCTGGCTAATTTAAACAAATGAGGTGCTTAATTTACATTTGGATGGGGGCAATGGGAGTGATAAAGTTCTCCCTCTGAAAACTGTATTTGTTTTGTTCTCGCTGGGCCTAACTGTGAGCTCCATTTCTTTTGTCCTTACTCAGGCAACAGTTTCATTGCAGATAATTTTAAAAAGTGGTTACATTCACAAATTTAGCTGTATGGTTGCACAATGAGAAATGTGTAGTGTCAGAGGATGCTATTCAAGAGCTGTCCTCACGTGGTGGCATTGGGACATAACACTGATGTAGTGTAACGTTAAGATCTGGACATCTTACTTAGCTCTCATACTGCTATTTGAATTGATTACATGGGTTATTTGGAAGACATGCATTACAGGCACTGCTCTCAGGTGCTACCTATACCTCAGGAAATTCATCCCAGGGAACAGTTTCTCCACTCACAGTAGTTTGATTCTAATATCTAATAAAACATGACTCCTGGACTGGTCATTCCCACTCACCTGAGATACAACAAGACTCAGAGAATCACAGAATTATTCAGGTTGGACCTTCAAGATCATCAAGTCTAACCTATTACCCAACACCATCTAATCAACTAAACCATGGCACTAAGTGCCACATCCAGTCTCTTTTTAAACACTTCCAGGGACGGTGACTCCATCACCTCCCCGGGTAGCCCATTGCAAGGGCAAATCACTTTTTCTATGAAGAATTTTTTTCCTAACATCCAGCTTAAACCTCCTCTGGTACAACTGGAGACCTTTCCTGTGTTTCATCACTGGTTGCCACATTTGTGTATATGCTTGTCAAAGTCTGGAGAACAGAGATTAACAATATCTCTGTCCAGAGGAGCAAGATTTGTTCTTCTAGGTTTCTGTCTTGTGAAATCAAGGTGCAAGCAAGACCAGATAGCACCACACAACTATTTATTAAAGTTGAACAAAATAGAGGGAGAGAGGGAAAGGGGGGAGAGACAGGGAGAGGGAACAATGGAGAAAAAGAGCAGGGAGGGAAAAGACCAGGAATTATATTACCATCAGCTGAAGATGGGAAGGGAGAAAGAGAGACAGAAAGCGAGAGAGAGAGAGAGAGAGAGGGGAAGAGAGAGAGAGAGAGAGAGAGATGTGCCTGGCCCAGAGATGTTCTTCTGTGGAATTCGTCAGAAGTTCTTCTTCTGGAGTTCTGTGAGATGCAATTTGCCCTTGGAGAAGCCACATTGACTGCCACCAATCATCTGTTTTCAGCAGAGTTTCCAGGAGCATCTTCTCTATAATTTTGCAAGGCACACAGGTGAGACTGACTACCCTGTAGTTCCTGGAGTCTTCTTTTTCTCCCTTTTGGAGAATGGGGGTGGTGCTTGCCCTTTTCCACCCAGTAGGAACTTCACCAGAGTGCCATGATTTCTCAAATGCTATAGAAAGCAACTTAGCAAATCCATCTGTCAGTTCCCTCAGGACCTGCAGATGCATCCCATGGACTTATCCACCTTCAGATTCTTTAGGTGGTCTCAAAGCTGCTCTTCACTTACAGTGGGTGGTTTGTCATTTTCCCATTTCTGACTTTTACCTTCTGTAACTTGGCCATTCTGATTAGAGCCCTTGCCAGTGAAAACTGAGTACATTGAGTACATCAACCTTCTTGTTATCCCTGGTGACCCGATCCCTTGTCTCCATCTGTTTCCTAGTCTTTCTTTTATTATTGGTATACTTATAGAAGCTCTTCTTGTTTCCCTTGATGTCCCTGTACAGATTTAATTCTCTCTGGACACATTTTTTTCCTAACCTGGTCTCTGGCTACTTGGACAATGTCTCTGTATTCTTCCAGGATACCTGTCCTTGCTTCCACCCTCTGGAGGCCTCCTTGTGCTGGAATTGCTGAATATTTATATATAATGCTTTTTATATATTGATTGCCAGAGTCATGGAGAAGCAATATTAATATCCTCATCTCATCCTTTCAATGAACAGGGGAGGAATGGAAAAGAATCTGCTGACTTGCAAAAGCAAGACAGATAGAAATCTCCCCTGTATCCAAATATAGCCACCTGACAAATTACTGTTGAGATGAGCTGTACACGCTTGCCACTGACAAGAGTTTCCAGTACATTTATTTTCTAAATTTACCTACTCCTTGATAAATGCAACTGAAGGAATTTATGACCTAGTTCTACAGGAATGGAGGTGCACTTAGATGTACACCACAGCTTCAATGCAGAAGTATAAATGTTTCGAGACTGATCATAAAATATCAAAAGAAATTTATTCCTTTCAGCTCTTAAAATTCTTTTATATGGCTCTTATATCTCATATAGTCAAGCCTCTGCCTTGGAACAAATGTATCTCTACTGTGAGAGAATTTTTTATTGTGTTATACTTTGTGGCAGGGCACACCCAAGTTCCTACCCCACTGCAGGTTTGAATGGGGCACGAAACTGTTTTGCTCCCCCCCACCTCTGGCTCCAGGGGGTTGGAATGCAGGAAGAAGTAGACACCGAGTTTCTTACCACACCCCCATGGGCTTGAACAGGGAAGAGCAAATGGCCCCAGCATAGGTATATGGCAACAGGACACATTGTCTAGTGGGACCTTGACTTGGACTTTGACTTGGACCTCAAGCCAGACTTTGAGGGGGACCTAGAGTCGGACCTGGAGTGGGACCTTGAGGGGCATCTGGCAGCAGGGTGAGGAGCAAGCACAGTCCCTGCTTTGGGACCGCCGCATCCTGCCTGCCTGCTGCAGGGAGCTGCCTCTGCTGCAAACCACTGCCGTTGGTGGGCACACTGCCAGTGGCCTGGCTTGGCCCTGTGCTGCCCGATGCTCTGTGCCTGTGGCAGCAGTGTCTGCAGGCACTTTGGCTCTGGCAGGTTTACTCACATTGGATCCTGTGCCGCACTGATCCACTACTGGATTACAATTTGCAGTTCCAGACACTGCCACAAGGGACCAGCTCCGAATTCTTACTCCACCACCGTGAGTAGCACAGACCTGCCCTGGGGCTCCAGGGTGCCTTTTCTGTGTAAGTGCAGCAAAGCTAATTTTGTAGCAAACCTTTCCCAGTTTCCTGATTTTCCTGCATTGCTGAATTCCCTATAAGCATCCCTGTGAAGATCTTCCCGAATGAATTTGAACCCAATCTAACTAATTTGTATAGAGTTGTGGGTGGAGCTTTTCAGAAACAAAGTAACTACAGATTTTATAATTCCTGCCTCCTTAATTCCCACAACCAATATATGCTTTGAGACCTCTGAAAAGGCATATTGGAGGCTTGCCCATCAATATAAATAAAAGATCTGTGCAGCTCTCTAATTTGCTATCATTTACATGTCCCAGAGATGCAATCTGCAGTGTTATGTGGCAACATAGTGTTGAGAGGGACAAGTCACGCCAAGCCACTGCCCAGTTGCCCTGTGTGGCTAACCCACCAACCAGGACAAGCTCAACCATATCTCCAAAGGGACATTGAATTTACTATGAGAATATGTAATTTTCTTTTTCTTATTGTAAGCAATGATACTTGCAATTACAATCGAACTCTGTCACCATTGAAGGTCCCCTCAAACTGATGAATTCTGTGGGCTAAGATGTGTTATCATTGCAAACAACACTACAATTAATCTTATTAATCCCTGGATTGAATCATAGAATCATAGAATCAGCCAGATTGAAAGAGACCTCCAAGCTCATCCAGCCCAACCTAGCACCAGCCCCACCCAATCAGCCAGATCATGGCACTAAGTGCCCCATCCAGGCTTTGCTTCAAGACCTCCAGGGACAGCGACACCTCCATCTCCCTGGGCAGCCCATTCCAATGCAAATCACTCTGGCAACAACTTCCTCCTAACATCCAGCCTAGACCTCCCCTGGTACAACTTGAGACTGTGTCCCCTCCTTCTGTTTCTAGTTGCTTGGGAGAAGAGCCCAACTCCACCTGGCTACAACCTCCCTTCAGGCAGCTGCAGAGAGCAATGAGGTCTACCCTGAACCTCCTCTTCTGCAGGCTGCACACCCCCAACTCCCTCAACCTCTCCTCACAGAGCTGTGCTCCAGGCCCCTCCCCAACCTTGCTGCCCTTCTCTGGACACCTTCCAGCACCTCAACATCTCTCTTGAATTGAGTGGCCCAGAACTGGATGTGGAGGTCCTGGATATGGAGGCTGCAGAGCAGCACAGCTTTGGATATCAAAGGAGATGCTGACTTGGATGTGTACTGATTGTGACACAGGGAAGACAGATTTTACTGTTGTGAACTGAAAAAGAGAAGACTGAGAGGGGATTTAATCAATGTTT
>VWZE01015715.1:39173-56035 GCA_013396675.1 Eubucco bourcierii
TCACTTTTACCCTCTGCAACTTGGACATTGTGGTTGGAGCCCTTGCTGTTGAAGACTGAGGCAAAGAAGTCATTGAGCACCTCAACCTTGTCCATATCCTTTGTCAGCAGCTCTCCATTTTTCTTCTGTAAGGGTCCCACATTGTCCCTAGTTCTCCTTTTCTCACTAATATACCTGAAGAAGTTCTTCTTGTTTCCTTTAATGGCCCTGACCAGATTCAATTCCAACTGTGCCTTAGCTTTCCTTACCACAACTCTGGCTGCACAAACAGTATCTTTGTGCTTGTACAGTATCTGCTTGTACATTGAGTTAAGCTGTAAATAGAGCTTCAGTCCTTAACTTCCAGCTGGCTGAGTCTAGTCTGGGTGATTTTATCATAGTGTAGGGGGACCGGTAACTCCCAAGCCACCACAATAAACTGGTGCAATGAACACACCAAAATGGTACCAAGGATTATGACCCAAAGAAAAATGGGGAGGGGGGGTGTGGGGTGTGTGTGTGTGTGTAGGGAAATATTAAAACATACATAAATTAGATGTAAAAATATACAGTCAGTGTGTCACAAAGGAAAGAAAAAAGGTGGGACTGTGAACTGTGAAGGAAAGATACCTCTGCCATGCACTAACGTAAAGCACCAATCCCCATACTTACTGCATATGTAACAGTCCCCAGGCAGCGTAGCAACGTCACAGATGACAACCTTGAGTGGATTTGTGTGCCCCTACCAGAAGGACTTCAGCCACATGCTTTGTGCATTCCAGGTTCAATCTATTTCTTCTCTATGTAATGTCAAAAATTGCCTTTCACAACGACTAAGTGGATTTGGCTACAGTAGTTGTTCCTCTAGCTCTGGTATGCTATCAGTCACATCTATAGCTATGTTCCTCTATGTTGTCTCCATGTTCTAGTTTAAGAAAAAGAAAAATTAAACCCTTCATAACAAAAAATATACACCATTAAGAAACATAGATTACAGTGTAAAAATGAGAAAATACATTATTAAAACAAACTACTCCGGGAATTACTTTGCTAATTTTAGGCAGCGTCTCAGTGCTTGATAAAGATGTTGGTATCTAGATCATATTTTGTTCTTTCTCATTTAGATGCCTACTTTTAGAAGGAAAACATGCTACAAAATGAAAACCAGGGGAAGTAGATTAGTTCTAACAGTTCCCCACTGTTAGGTAGCCACTATGCTTATGCTTGTTGTGTTAATATTGAAGTCTTTCTACTCTAAATTTCATGTACTACCCTTTAGCTTTTACTTATTTTGACTGCCAGCTGATTCTGCTCTTCAAATACAGCCTCTAGACCAAAGCTGTTCCTTTGTAGCCAATATTTATTGACTCATCATACAGATGTACTCAACTAGCAAATGAGGGAGCTGGGGCTGTTAAAATCGAAACAGAGGAAGCTGAGGGCAGAGCTCATTGCTGTCTGCAGCTACCTGAAGGGACATTGTGGAGAGGCTGCTGCTGGACTCTGCTCAGAGGTAGTTGGAGACAGAACAAGGGAGAATGGCCTCAGGCTGAGACTGGGGAGGTTTAGATTGGACATTAGGAAAAAGGTTTTCATGGAAAAAGTGATCAGGGACTGGAATGAACTACCCAGGGAGGTGGTGGAGTCACCCAGCCTGGATGTGTTTAAGGGTGGTTTGGATGTGGTGCTTGGGGCTATGATTTAAGGTGAATCTTGTAGAGTAGGGTTCTAGGCTGGACTTGGTGATCCTGAGGGGCTTTACCAACCTGGATGTTGCTGTGATTCTGTTTCCTGCTACATATATGACATTATCTCCATTTTGAAAAGAGCATAATGTGTCCTGTATTTTCTATTGTGCAATTATCACATTTGAGCATAGATGATGGAACTGCCTTTTAACAGTCCCAGAACATGAAGCTGTATGATGACTTCAGGATTGTTGATTTTTCTATTTTTAACATATGGTTTTTCTTCTCATCTGTGTGAAAGGAAGGACTGGTTTGTGGTTTGTTTGTGACCTGTTGCAGTAAGGTCTGCTACATTTACAGTCCTCCAGAAGCAGTGGTTGAAAGCATTAATTGTCTGCTGGTTTGAGGCTAATTGGAATATTTTACTGAGAGAAATTAAATCCTTAGCTGTGAGAAGAAAAAAAAAATCACAGTGACCTATATCACTCATTCTTCTGCTGAGAGATGCAACTAGTCAAAATATGATCAGGTGACCTGCCTGGTGGATGTGGGGAGGCCTGTGGATGTGGTCTACCTGGACTTCAGCAGGGCCTTTGACACTGTGCCCCACAGCAAACTGCTGACTAAGCTGTCAGCTCCTGTCTTGGATGCCAACACTCTGTGCTGGGTTAGGAACTGGCTGGAGGGCCGAGCCCAGAGAGTGGTGGTGAATGGTGCCACATGCAGCTGGTGCCACCTTCTTGCTGTCTCCAGCTACCTGAAGGGTGGTTGTAACCAGCAGGAGGTTGCTTTCTTCTCTCAGGCAAGCAGCAGCAGAACAAGAGGACACAGTCTCAAACTGTGCCAGGGGAAGTTTAGGCTGGAGGTGAGGAGAAAGTTCTTGCCTGAGAGAGTCATTGAGTGCTGGAATGGGCTGCCCAGGGAGGTGGTGGAGTCAGTGTCCCTGGAGGTGTTCAAGGTGGGTTTGGACGTGGCACTTGGTGCCATGGTCTGGTCTTGAGGTCTGTGGTGATGGGTTGGACTTGATGATCTTTGAGGTCTCTTCCAGCCTTGGTGATACTGTGAGACTGTGATAGATTAGGCACTCACTGCTCACACACTGCCCAGTTAGTTCTCAGTTGTTCTCTTCCTCCGTTGGCCTGTGGCTGGTTCCATCTGCCTCGACTCCTTTGCATGAGATCTTTGTAACCCAACCTAACCCTTTTTCCTCTAACCTCCTTGTTCTTCTGACATCTCACCTCAGATCTCTGCAGATTTATCACATGAACTATATGGGGGTGATCTGGATCTTTCTGAGTGGAGGGAAAGATGGAAGAGAGAGGGTGTGTTTGTGGGGGGTTGGTTCAACAGCCTCCTGGGTGGTATGTTTCAGGAGAGATTTTTGTGTTTCTGCATTACTTTTAATGGTAAGGTCCTGCACCTGCCTAGGCACAATCCCAAGTACAAATACAGGCTGGGTGGGGAATGGCTGAGAGCAACCCTCAGGACAAGGCCCTGGGGATCTGGGGTGATGAAAAACTCAAGGTGAGCCTGCATTGTACGCATGCAGCCCAGACAGCAACCGAGTCCTGGGCTCCATCAAGAGCAGTGTGGGCAGCAGGGCAAGGGAGGGGATTTTGCCCCTTTGCTCTGCTCTCCTCAGACCCCACCTGGAGTCCTGTGTGTAGTTCTGGAGCCCCCAGCACAGGAAGGACATGGAAGTATTGGAATAGGTCCAGAGGAGACCACGAAGATGACCAAAGGGTTGCAACAGCTCTACTCTGAGGACAGGCTGAGAGAGTTGGGGCTCTGCAGCCTGCAGAAGAGAAGGCTTCCAGGAGACCTTAGAGTAGCCTTCCAGCATCTGAAGGGGGCTACAGGAAGGCTGGGGAGGGACTATACTCAAGGTCTTGCAATGCCAGGACAAGGGGCAATGGGTTTGAAGTGGCAGAGGGGAGATTTAGACTGGATGTTAGGAGGAAGTTCTTTACAGTGAGTTCTTTACAGTTCTTTACAAGGGGCAATGGGTTTGAAGTGGCAGAGGGGAGATTTAGACTGGATGTTAGGAGGAAGTTCTTTACAGTGAGGGTGGTGAGACACTGGCACAGGTTGCCCAGGGAGGTTGTGGCTGCTCCCTCCCTGGAGGTGTTCAATGCCAGGTTGGAGGAGGCCTTGAGTGACCTGTACTAGTGGGAGGTGTCCCTACCTATGGTAGGGGGTTGGAACTTGATGATCCTTGAGGTCCCTTCCAACCTTACCATTCTATGATTCTATGATTCTATGGACTTGTAAATATTTCTATATTGTACATACATATGCTTGTGAGATTTTTGTGTTTCTGCGTTACTTTTTACCTGTAAATATTTGTATATTGTACATGCATCTTCTTGTAATTGTGCTAAGCTGTAAATTTAACTCTGTTAACTTCCAGCAGACTGAGTCTAGTCTGGTGAATTTGTGGCAACAGGGCAGGTAACTCCATAACCACTACAAAGTGCTACTGTCATCTCTAGAGGTCTATAAACAAACCATCTGCTTTGATACCTCAGAGTGTCTCCTAACATAATGGGTGAAATTCCATCATAAATCAAACCTGAACACAAATTATCAGGTTTTGTGATAATGAAAAGGTAAAGGTGATGTTCCACTGGATAAAGCAGTAAGAATGGTGATGTTTAGTGTTTTAATAGTCTGGGGGAGAAAAAAATGCTTTTTTTGTTTTTTTCAGGAAAAAAGGTATTGAAACTATCAAAATTTTTTTTTGCTAGACAGGATAAAAAAACTTTTGAAGATCCTGAGAACTTGATTACCTTAAATGAGCAGTTTTCATAAGAACAGAGGCAATGATTAATCAATAATGCAGACTCATGTACACTAGAAATAATATTCTTCAGTCTCCTTATATAACTCTAAATTTTGAATGCATTGTATCAGTCAGGAACAACTAGAGAGTAATTGAAGAAAATTACTTGGAAGTAATCTTACAAACAAAGATAATGCTTGAATGTATAATGAATGATAATTGGAGTTTGAAAAGACAGAATGTATTCGTGACACAGTTATACAAAATGATGCTTAATACCTTTTCTCAAATGCAATATTAGCTCTGGCCTCCTCAGATGCCCTTTGCCTTTGACACACTCTGAAGCTCATGGCCTGGATGCCAACACTCTGTGCTAGGTTAGGAACTGGCTGGAGGGTCGAGCCCAGAGAGAGGTGGTGAAGGGTGCAACATCCAACTGGAGGCTGGGCACTAGCGGTGTGCCCCAGGGAACAGTACTGGACCCCATCCTCTTTAAAATCTTCAGTGATGATCTGGACGAGGGCATTGAGTCAGTCACCAGCAACTTTGCAGCTGACACCAAGATGGGAGATAATGTTGCTGGGTTGGAGGGCAGAAGGGCTCTGCAGCAGGACCTCGACTGCCTGCACAGATGGGCAGAGTCCAAGGGGATGGAGTTCAACAAATCCAAGTGCCAGGTGCTGCACTTTGGCCACAACAACCCCATGCAGAGCTACAGGCTGGGGTGGGAGTGACTGGAGAGCAGCCAAACAGAAAGGGATCTGGGGGTGCTGATTGACACCCACCTGAACATGAGCCAGCAGTGTGCCCAGGTGGCCAAGAAGGCCAATGGCATCCTGGCCTGCATCAGCAATAGTGTGGCCAGCAGGAGCAGGGAGCTCATTCTCCCCCTGGACTCTGCACTGCTTAGGCCACACCTTGAGTCCTGTGTCCAGTTCTGGGCCCCTCCATTGAAGAAGGACATTGAGGTGCTTGAGTGTGTCCAGAGAAGGGCAATGAGGCTGGGGAGAGGCCTGGAGCACAGCCCTATGGAGAGAGGCTGAGGGAGCTGGGATTGGTTAGNTCAGCGTCCCTGGAGGTGTTCAAGGCAGGTTTGGATGTGGCACTTGGTGCCATGGTCTGGTCTTGAGGTCTGTGGTGATGGGTTGGACTTGATGATACTGTGATACTGTGATACTGTGAGAGTTGGTAGAAGAGATTTGGAAATGCAATGCTTCTCTTATAGATTGTAATCATGAGAAGCCTCACTTAAAATGAGGAATTCACCTACTTTTTGTACCTTAGTGAGCTGGTTTGCCCTAAGGTTTGTTTCAGGAGGTTAATATTTCAAGGAAACAGGATAGAGAAAGGTACAAGCTAAACTCTTGGCTTCGTTGAGATCAGTGGGGTCATTGCAGCGATTTCTTCCTATTTAAAATGGAAATAAGAGATATTTCCTCCCAAATTGGAATGTACAGCTATATAATGAAAGGATAATGTGATTTCCCATGGAAACCTACACTCCTCGCTCCAGATCTGAAATGAGAAACTATCAACAGTGCCCCGAGACTGCTGAAGTGGGAGCCAACATAGCTCTCAAGGCACATGGTGATTTTCATCTAAAAATGCATTCCAGTGATGAAGGATCTAATTTCTTTTTGCATAGCTTTTTGTTTTTTTCTTAGTGACCCAATGAACTGTACACTGCAACACACATTAATAAGCATAAAACATAGACAGTTCTGTGTTAAAAGTTATAATCTATTCTTTTTAGAAAGCTATTTGTGTTCCAGTTGAAGACATTCTGTTGTTGTTGTTGTTATTGTTGTTGTTGTTGTTATTGTTGTTGTTGTTGTTTTATTATATTATTATTATTATTTTCAATGTTTGGTGACCCATTTATACTTTTAATCTTTTATTCTCCAACATTTCTAGGTTTTATATTGCTTCCTATTTAATAAAGTACAGTTCTAGGCTTTGGAGGAGTATAAAGATGTGACATCTAATAAAGCCATTTTAGTGCTTGCAAGTATTAGAGCTCCACAGTATACTCTTAAGAGGCATTATTTCAGCAGTCAGACATGAGTTGAAGATATTTAAAATAAATTATTTCATTTATTTAATTTTTTTCAGTTCTTCATATGCACTAGAATCCTTTCAAAACCTGATGTTGAGCTTTATGACTGTATTTCTTTGCAGGAAGTTTAGATACTACCTTTTAACTCTACTCTCTGTTAAAGTTGATAGGGTTTTATTCTTTAATGTGTGGGGCCACACTCTCTTACAGGACTATAGGAGTGAAATCTGCTGTTCAAAAGGCTGTATTGTTGTTGGGATCTTAGTGTAATCCTGGAAAACCATAGTGCATAGAAAGAGGAGAGGTATCAGTTCAATCAGGCTTTTTNTATATAATGAAAGGATAATGTGATTTCCCGTGGAAACCTACACTCCTCGCTCCAGATCTGAAATGAGAAACTATCAACAGTGCCCCGAGACTGCTGAAGTGGGAGCCAACATAGCTCTCAAGGCACATGGTGATTTTCATCTAAAAATGCATTCCAGTGATGAAGGATCTAATTTCTTTTTGCATAGCTTTTTGTTTTTTTCTTAGTGACCCAATGAACTGTACACTGCAACACACATTAATAAGCATAAAACATAGACAGTTCTGTGTTAAAAGTTATAATCTATTCTTTTTAGAAAGCTATGTGTGTTCCAGTTGAAGACATTCTGTTGTTGTTGTTATTGTTATTGTTGTTGTTGTTGTTATTGTTGTTGTTGTTGTTTTATTATATTATTATTATTATTTTCAATGTTTGGTGACCCATTTATACTTTTAATCTTTTATTCTCCAACATTTCTAGGTTTTATATTGCTTCCTATTTAATAAAGTACAGTTCTAGGCTTTGGAGGAGTATAAAGATGTGACATCTAATAAAGCCATTTTAGTGCTTGCAAGTATTAGAGCTCCACAGTATACTCTTAAGAGGCATTATTTCAGCAGTCAGACATGAGTTGAAGATATTTAAAATAAATTATTTCATTTATTTAATTTTTTTCAGTTCTTCATATGCACTAGAATCCTTTCAAAACCTGATGTTGAGCTTTATGACTGTATTTCTTTGCAGGAAGTTTAGATACTACCTTTTAACTCTACTCTCTGTTAAAGTTGATAGGGTTTTATTCTTTAATGTGTGGGGCCACACTCTCTTACAGGACTATAGGAGTGAAATCTGCTGTTCAAAAGGCTGTATTGTTGTTGGGATCTTAGTGTAATCCTGGAAAACCATAGTGCATAGAAAGAGGAGAGGTATCAGTTCAATCAGGCTTTTTTTTCTTTCAATTTTGCTTTTCTTCCATTTTAAATAACTAGGAGACAAATATAAAATAACTTCATGTGATTAATTTTATCAAGGTAAAATCAAAAAGGTTTTCATATGTTTTTTTTCTGTTGGCAAGGTAGAACCACCCACTTTGTACTACCTTCTTACAGAGTATCCTCATTTATAATTTTGATGAAATTCACTGGTCTGCACAGAACTGTCATTACCCAACCCTCCTGGCTTAGCTTTTTTTTCTGTAGGGTAGGTGTTAATGATGTAAGATTGGAATTTGTTCAAAATTAATATTGTTTATTAATTTTGATATTCAGGATTCTCACCACCCACCCAGTATTTTTAGTAATAATTGGTTCTTTGCAACGATCACAAAAACATCATACGATGGAATAACAGAATCTGGAACACTTAAGAAATAACTAGCAATGATGCAACAAACCTTAAACTCAGTTGAACTGGAAAGAGGTTCTTGTGGTCAGTTGCATCACTTGCCCACTAGATGAACCTGGGAAGCTCCTTTCTTTCTGCTAAGGTAGAAGGCACTTGCATTCACTTGGAATTTTACAAAATTTTGCTAAAGAGGCTTTTGAGTATAACCTTCCAGTATCTGAAGGGAGCCTACAGGAAGGCTGGGGAGGGATTATTGACAAGGTCTTGCAATGACAGGACAAGGGGCAATGGGTTTGAACTGGCAGAGGGGAGATTGAAAGTGGATGTTAGGAAGAAGTTCTTTCCACTGAGGGTAGCGAGACACTGGCACAGGTTGGCCAGGGAGGTTGTGGCTACTCCCTCCCTGGAGGTGTTCAAGGCCAAGTTGGACGAGGCCTTGAGTGAGCTGTGCTAGTGGGAGGTGTCCCTGCCTATGGCAGGGGGTTGGAACTAGATGATCTTTGAGGTCCCTTCCAACCTTACCATTCTATGATTCTATGAAAGATTGTGAAGAATGCAGTTTCTTCTAAATATTTTTTTTCTGTTAGATTTTTTTTTTTCATAGAATGTGTAGTTTTCATGGTGTCAATATTCCCTAATAGTTGTTTTTATGCTTTGTTTTTCAGGTTGGCTTCATGAGCTAGGAAAACGTATTGAGTCTCCTTATTATGAGAATAATACACTAGGAGGTCCATCAATCAGAAGTGCCTATATAGCTGCCCTGTATTTCACCCTCAGCAGCCTCACCAGTGTTGGGTTTGGAAATGTTTCAGCCAACACTGATGCAGAAAAGATCTTCTCCATTTGCACAATGCTGATTGGGGGTAGGTACAAATGTGTCTGGAAACAGGACAGAATAAAGAAGACTGTTTGGTGAGCTGTAGTTGATTATCATAAGCAAAATAAGCAGTTTAATTACCACTAGGTCAATTTTAGCACATCACTGCTTTGGATTAGGATCAAAATGCCTTTTTTTGCATATTTGTCATATTTGGTTTTGTTTTGTCATATTTGTGTTATTGTCATATTTGGAGCTCTTGGTAGTATTTTTCTGTTAATTACCCAGTCACATTGTTGGGGAAAGCCATGGGTTCATTTATGGTCACCATCCTATTGAGGTATCTCAGCACAATTAGTGATCTGGTGGCAACTGCAGAGCTTGGTAAGGCAAGACCACTACTGAATGACCTGCAGCTCTAATTTTACCATCATCTTCCTCCTCAGAAAATCATCTGTTTCAGTATGTGCACTGCATGACTCCAAGATGTCACAGCGAGTGTGAAGGGTTAAAGTAAATCACCACTAGACTACTTCCCCTCTCTTCTTTTTTGTGCTTTCCTAATTGTTGTGGAATGTTTGTAGGTATTGAGGAATGCAAACTGTGTTGTGAATCTACATCACACTGCAGTGTTCTACCTATTTTTTCTGGACTCTTTTCACAGTAAAGATACAGCTGTATATTGTTATTAGCTTTTTCATGTTTCACTTAACCTGTAAAAAAATTTAGCACTCTGAGACATCTGTGTCTATCATATAAAAGCATTATTAACAACAAACACGCATCCTTTCCCACTCCTGTTCCCATTTGTTTCATCTCATACTGCACTTCTGTAAATTTCCCTGCAATGTCGACTTTGCTAGAGGGCAGGGATCCATCCAGAGGGACCTGGACAGGCTGCAGAGCTGTGCCCAGGTCAACTTCATGAAACTGAACAAGGCCAAGTGCAAGGTCCTGCACCTGGGTAGGCACAAACCCAAGCACAACTGCAGGCTGGGTGGGGAATGGCTGAGAGCAGCCCTGAGGACAAGGCCCTGGGGATCTGGGGTGATGAAAAGCTCAACATGAGACTGCAGTGCGAGTGCAGCCCAGACAGCAACTGTGTGCTGGGCTGCAGCAAGAGCAGTGTGGGCAGCAGGGCAAGGGAGGGGATTNCTGTGAGGACAGGCTGAGAGAGTTGGGGCTGTGCAGCTTGGAGAAGAGAAGGCTTCCAGGAGACCTTAGAGTAGCCTTCCAGTATCTGAAGGGGGCTACAGGAAGGCTGGGGAGGGACTATAGACAAAGTCTTGCAATGCCAGGACAAGGGGCAATGGGTTTGAACTGGCAGAGGGGAGATTTAAACTGGATGTTAGGAGGAAGTTCTTTACAGTAAGGGTGGTGAGGCACAGGAACAGGTTGCCCAGGGAGGTTGTGGCTGCTCCCTCCCTGGAGGTGTTCAATACCAGGTTGGATGAGACCTTGAGTGAGCTGTACTAGTGGGAGGTGTCCTTGCCTATGACAGGGGGTTGGAACTAGATGATTCTTGAGGTCTCTTCCAACCTTACCATTCTATGATTATATAGAATCATAGAATCATAGAATCATAGAATGGTAAGGTTGGAAGGGACCTCAAGGATCAACATCTTGTTGGTCAACATCTTGTTGGTCTTGTTTCTAAACCAATTCCTTTGTCATTCTGAGGAGTCTTCAGCTTTCTTTCATATCCTATAAAAAGATAGATGTCCCTTACCTTTTTAGTAGTTTGTTCAATGAACAATTTGAAAATGTGTGTGTTGTATTCCTCACATCAATATCACACAACAGGCAATCTAGCCACAGATTTTCCCACTAGAACCCAGCAAACACATTTCTGCACGTACAAACCCAGACTGATTGTATCTGTGAGCATTTCTTCAGTTTTACTTCTGGTCTTTTTATTCCCAAAACAATCTCCAATTGTAGATGAGCTCCAGGATGTCAGAACCTTCTGACAAACCATTTCACACCGTATTTGGCATTCTCAAGCAACACAAGGAATCACCTTGTCAATTTCAATATATGTCTTTTTTATTTTCTCCTGGAATTCTGCTTTACAATGTTGCTTTTTATTTTTTTCTGATTTTTGTTTAAACATTTTATTCTCCAAGATATGATACATGACTAAATGTTATCTACAACCTCATTCTGCTATGCATGGTCCCATATCTATATGAGTTCTCTGAAATTGTAGTTGCTAAGTGAGTATTTGAGTCTAGTTTGAATACTAATTAATAGTTTCTTCTTATTTCTGGAGCATGTTGCCTGTATGTGTTTAACTGTTTTCTTTTTTTTCTTAGACTATGAACTTAATCTGTTTTGGGTGTTCTTTTGCTTGGTACCCTGACTAGATAGCCTCAGATGTGGTCCTAGCCTATCCTAGACCTGTGACTTAGTGATACCAAATTAAATGCAAATGCCTAATCCTATGAATACTGCCGTGTGTTACTCAGGGACATTCAAAGGGTTTATTATAGCTCTCAATCAGGAAGCTGGTTCCCAGGTTCACAGGATGTCAGGAGTTGTAACGGACTCAAACAGATCATCCAGTCCAAACTCCCTGCCAGAGTAGGACCAGATAATCTAGTTCAGGTCACACAGGAATGCATCCAGACAGACCTTGAATGTCTCCAGAGACGGAGGCTACACAGCCTCTCTGGGCAGCCTGCACCGGTGCTCTGGGACCCTTCCAGTAAAGAAGTTCTCCCTTGGGTTGAGCTGGAACCTCCTGTGCTGCAGCTTCCATCCATTGCTCCATGTCCTATCCCAGGGAGTAAGTGGGCAGAGTCTGTCCCCCTCAGGCCTCAGGTAGTTCTAGACTTTTATTAAATCCCCTCTCAGCCTTCTCTTCTCCAGACTAACCAGCCCCACGTCCCTCAACCTCTCCAGGCAGTGCTCCAATCCCCTCATCATCCTCATAGCCTCTAATGGACCTTCTCCAGCAGATCCCTGTCCCTCTTAAACTGGGGAGCCCAAAACTGTAGGCAGCACTCAAGATGAGGTCTCACCAGGGCAGAATAGAGGAGGAGGAGAACCTCCCTTGATCTGCTGGACACACTCTTCTTAATACACCCCAGGTTCCCATTGGCCTTCTTGGCCACCAGGACACATTGCTGTGCCATGGATGTTCTCCACCAGCACTCACAGGTCCCTCTCCACAGGGCTGCTCTCCAGCAGATCACCCCCCAACCTGTCCTGGTGCAATTTATTATTCCTCCCCAGACTGTTTTCCATGAAGATCCTGTTTATTTTCTATGTTACATTTCAATGATCAACAAGTCACTCCACATAACCTGTAATTTCTGTCTTTCCCAGCTCTGATGCATGCCTTGGTGTTTGGGAATGTGACTGCCATAATACAAAGGATGTACTCCAGGTGGTCACTTTATCACACAAGAACTAAGGATTTGAAGGACTTTATACGGGTCCATCACCTGCCACAGCAGCTAAAGCAAAGGATGCTTGAATATTTCCAAACCACGTGGTCAGTCAATAATGGAATTGATTCCAATGAGGTAACCACATCTGGGAGGTTATGAATTTGATGCTAGAGCTGGGGGAGGGGGAGGGGGATAGTTTTCCATTGGTGATGCTGTGTTTTATGTGAGGTTGGATATAAAAGGAACAAAAAGAACATGTCTGAAAAATCAGTCTGGGTTACCCCAGGAAGAGGATGTGCTATAGAAAAATCTGATACCGAATTCATATATTAAAAATTCAAAGTCTGCCATGAAGATTATCAGAGGGCTGCAGCAGCTCTGCTGTGAGGACAGGCTGAGAGAGTTGGGATTCTGCAGCCTGGAGAAGAGAAGGCTTCCAGGAGACCTTGGAGTAGCCTTCCAGTATCTGAAGAGGCCTACAGGAAGGCTGGGGAGGGACTTGCAATGACAGGACAAGGGGCAATGGGTTTGAAGTGGCAGAGGGGAGATTGAAACTGGATGTTAGGAAGAAGTTCTTGACACTGAGAGCAGTGAGACACTGGCACAGGTTGGCCAGGGAGGTTGTGGAGCACAGAATCACCCAATGTGATTGAAGATCACATTGGTTGATTCTGTGCTCCACAATCTCCATGGAGGTGTTCAAGGCCAGGTTGGACGAGGCCTTGAGTGACCTGTACTAGTGGGAGGTGTCCCTGATTATGGCAGGGGGTTGGAACTAGATGATCTTTGAGGTCCCTTCTAACCTTACCATTCTATGATTCTATGAAATTGTGCATTAGGGAAAATTTCTACATACAGCAGTGTTGACTTCTTTTTTTCTTGTTTCTGTATAAAGACTTATCTTAAATCATGTTTACCTTGGAATTTATCAGTGCTTATGATTGTAAATATTTGTAGCATGCATCTTATCAAGGGAATAAGATAAAAAAAAAGGAAATCTTTCCATCAGTACAACATGTGCAACACTTCTGAAAGAAAAAAAAAAAAAAGGAAACTAATTATTTTACCATTTTTCTCTTCCCCCCCACCCTTTTTTTGTCTTTTTTGGACAGCTTTTAAAAGACTTCCCAGACGAGTTGCGTTCAGACATCACCATGCACTTGAACAAGGAGATTTTACAGCTCTCCCTCTTTGAGTGTGCCAGTCGTGGTTGCCTCAGGTCTCTGTCTCTGCACATTAAAACCTCCTTCTGTGCTCCTGGGGAATACCTCCTCCGGCAGGGAGATGCCCTGCAAGCAATCTACTTTGTGTGCTCAGGTTCCATGGAAGTCCTGAAGGACAGCACGGTGCTGGCAATTCTTGGTATGATCATAATCATAGATTCAAAGAGAAAGAGTAGTCCTTCAGTGAAGGAGGTCCTTTACTTCTAACTGATGGTGAATGACTTGTGGGGATTCATGAGGCAGGAATTATAAAATCTGCAGTTATTTTATTTCCAGGTAGCTCCAACCACAACTTTATATAAAATTAATTAGATGGGGTTCAGAAATTCGGTCAGGAAGATCTTTCACAAGGATGCTTCTACAAGGAATTTAGTAATACAGAGAAATCAGAAACTTGGAAAAGAGTTTGCTATAAAAAATAGCTTTGTCACACTTATGAACAAAGGCAGCCTGGAGCCCCAGGGAACGTCAGCGCTACTCACAGCAGAGGCAGGTCCCTTGGCTCTTTGTCGGCAGTGCCTTGAAATGCAGATCATGGGGCAGCACAGGGAAAGGCTCAGTCTGCTCGCAGGGTGCACATGATTACAGCAGAGGCAGGTCCCTTCAACGGGCAGGCAGGATCTGATGGTCCGATGCCAGCAGTCCATGGCTGGTAGTCTGTTGCTGGCAGTCTGTGGCTAGCAGTCCCTCTTAAAGCCCGACATAGCAGTCTCCTTCAAGTCCGCCTCAAAGTCGCTCTCAAAGTCCCCGTAAAGTTCCCCTGGTAAAGTCCCACTAGATAATGTGTCCTGTTGCCATATATATGCTGGGGCTATTTGCTCTCCCCCGTTCAAACCCATGGGGGTGGGGTGAGGTACTTAGCACCTACTCCTTTCACATTCCAAACCCCCTGAACCAGAGGGGTGGGAGGGAGCAGAACAGTTTCATGCCCTATTCAAACTTCCTGTGGGACAGGCACTTGGGTGTGCCTGCCACAGATGGCTTAGCATGTCTTGGTAGTTTGATGGGAAAGAATTTGTTTCCATTTTAATCTGCTTTTCATAATATATGGACATTAATTATTGTGATAGGATAAGGGCTAATGGCTTCAGACTGGAAGAAAAGAGTTTTTGATTAAACAGTACGAAGAAACTCCCATGAGAGTGGTGAAGCACTGGAACAAGTTGGCCAGAGTTGTGGAGGTTATGACCCTAGAAGTGTTGAAAGCAAGGCTGGATGGGGGCTTGAGCAATCTGGTCTAGTGGAAGGTGTCCCTGACCATGGCAAGGGGGGAGCTGGGACTAGATGATCTTTAAGGTCCCTTCCAACCCAAACCATTCTATGATCCTTTTCTTTATTACATATTTTTTCTATATTTTTTTTGTTTGTTTGAACTTCCCCCCCAAGGAGTTTTTAATTGCTACAGTGTTAGCTGTGCAATATTTCACTTTTATCCTGATTTTCTTCTACTTTCTCTCCTTTGCACATAAGGAGATACTTGGTTGCTTTTGATGCAAATTGCTGCTTTCAACTAAATTTCATTACAATACTGACACCTCAGAAGACATTGGTAATTAGATCCTCAGTCTTTCATGAGAGCTAGTGGCCAGGCAAGAGCTCTTACTGATGCTCTCAAATGAAAGAAAGCAACTTTTAAAAGCCTACTTTTATTCTTTGAGATATGCATATGAACACCCTTTGCAGGACATCTATGTAGTGAAAAACAACCATTATTGGCTCTGTTCCCCAAAGAACTCCTTCAAGCTAATTGATGCCAACAGCAGTCGTCTGAACATATTAGATATATATTAGATATATATACATTCTGTTCTAATAAATTTTGTTTTGCTGTTATTTGATAGAGGTTACATTTCATAGAATTGTAGAATGGTAAGGTTGGAAGGCAACTCAAGGATCATCCAGTTCCAACCCCCTGCCACAGGTAGGGACACCTCCCACTAGAACAGGTCTCTCAAGGCCTCCTCCAACCTGGCCTTGAACACCTCTGGAGAGGGAGCAGCCACAACCTCCCTGGGCAACCTGTGCCAGTGTCTCACCACCCTCACTGCAAACAACTTCCTCCTAACATCCAGTCTAAATCTTCCCTCTACCAGTTCCAACCCATTGCCCCTTGTCCTGTCATTACAAGACCTTGTCAATAGTCCCTCCCCAGCCCTCCTGTAGCCCACTTCAGATCCTGGAAGGCTACTCTAAGGTCTCCTGGAAACCTTCTCTTCTCCAGGCTACAGAGCCCCAACTCTCTCAGCCTGTCCTCACAGCAGAGCTGCTGCAGCCCTCTGAGCATCTTGGTGGCCTCCTCTAGCTCCAACAGTTCCATGTCCTTCCTGTGCTGGGGGCTCCAGAACTGCACACAGGACTCCGGGGTGGGTGTCTGACGAGAGCAGAGTAAAGTCACCTTGAGGATTATGACTGCTCTTTGTGTGACATAGCTCAGATTAGATGTTTATGAAAGTTATTCATTGTAACACTTTGGTACATTTCAATATATGTTAAGGTATTGACATATCAGGTCAATAACCTTAATACATCCAGTATGCTGAGGGCACTATTGCCCATAAATAAAAATATAATAGCTTAAGGATGCATTCTTTCTATTGACAGAAATCTTGTTCACTTACACTTCTATTAATAGCTCTTTTAACTAAAATACACCATGAAGTGTAGCTGGGCAGTCATGAATGTATTGCAAGCCAAACTCAGAGTAAAAGCATCATTTAAATGGGCAATCTACATTTCACTGTGTGATTGTTAAAATGCTACCTGAACACTTGTCAGTACTAACAGCAACAAAAAAAATCCAACAAGCTAGAAACATAATTTTCACTTTTTGAAATACGAAATTGTAGCTGCTATTAATTACTATTGTACAACTTAATTTATATATGTGAGTATATATATATTATATATACATATATAGATTAGATATAGATATAGATATAGATATAGATATAGATATAGATATAGATATAGATATAGATATAGATATAGATATAGATTAATTAATTATTGTACTACTTATATATACATGATTAATTACTATAATAAAACTTGATTTTTCTTTATATATATATGATTTATTTTCATGACTTTTATTTACTTATATATATGCTTATTTCCTTTTCATATATTTTTCATATTTTAATATATTATATATTGTAGCTATAAATAATCAATCAAATAAATAAATAAATAAATATAATTATATATATTATTATATAGATGATATTGAAATTGAAATTTATATAATTATATATCTATATAGATATAGATA
>VWZE01015715.1:56883-93233 GCA_013396675.1 Eubucco bourcierii
ATAAAAGATTCTTACATATACACTTTAAAAATTATATATATATAAAAGAAATAATTTATATATATATATAAGGAATAATTGAGATATGTATACACACACTTTTAAATTTATCTATATGTATATGCAAAATAATTTTTATATATATATAAAAGAAAAAATTGTTATATATCAATACTTTTAATTTTATTGATATGTACTTATCGATAAGAAATATTTTTTTAATATATACACTTTAACATTTATATATATATTTCATTATTCCCTTAAATCAGGTAGTTACCTGTCTGGAAATAAGTTTTTGTACCTGCAATAAGAAAATAAGATTGCACCTGCAGGGTATAAAAAAAAAAAAAGAAAAAGGAAAATAGAAAAGGTAGAGTTTAGTCAAAGGTTCTCCAGATGTTTAATTAAACTATGCATCAGTAACAATGGGATTTAAGATTTAGCAGCTGTGTTAAACAAATACATGATTCAAAAAAAAAAAAAAGTAGTAAAGAATTCATGTTTGAGGATGATTATTTTCATATTTTCTTTTAGGTAAAGGAGATTTAATTGGAGCAAACCTATCCATAAGGGATCAAGTTATCAAAACCAATGCAGATGTTAAAGCTCTAACGTACTGTGACCTGCAATGCATTATCCTCAAAGGTCTCTTTGAAGTGCTTGACCTTTACCCAGAGTATGCTCACAAGTTTGTGGAGGACATACAGCATGATCTCACATACAACCTAAGAGAAGGCCACGAAAGTGATGTAAGTATCTTTAAAGGTCTCTACAGGTGTCTATACCTTTAAGACGTTTCTCATATTTTAGCTGGTTCTTATAATTTTGACACACTAAAGAAATAATACAGAGACTTCATGTAAAGAAATGGATAATTCATTCATTGGGTAATTCAACCATTCCCTACATAAATTGTTTATCAACTTATGTGATCTGAAACAGTGATCTCTGTTTCTGCAGAGAACTGTAAGGTCCTGCACCTGGGTAGGCACAATCCCAAGCACAACTCCAGGCTGGGTGGGAAATGGCTGAGAGCAGCCCTGAGGAAAAGGAAAAGTCTGGGGTGATGAAAAGCTCAACATGAGTTTGCAGTGTGAGTGCAGCCCAGACAGCAACTGTGTGCTGGGCTGCAGCAAGAGCAGTGTGGGCAGCAGGGCAAGGGAGGGGATTCTGCCCCTTTACTCTGCTCTCCTCAGACCCCAGTTGGAGTCCTGTGTGCAGTTCTGGACCCCCAGCACAGGAAGGACATGGAAGTGTTGGAGCCAGTCCAGAGGAGGCCACCAAGATGTTGAGAGGGCTGCAGCAGCTCTGCTGTGAGGACAGGCTGAGAGAGTTGGGGCTCTGCAGCCTGGAGAAGAGAAGGCTTCCAGGAGACCTTAGAGTAGCCTTCCAGTAGCTGAAGTGGGCTACAGGAAGGCTGGGGAGGGACTATTGACAAGGGCTTGCAATGCCAGGACAAGGGGCAATGGGTTTGAACTGGCAGAGGGGAGATTTAGACTGGATCTTTAGGAAGTTGTTTGCAGTGAGGGTGGTGAGACACTGGCACAGGTTGCCCAGGGAGGTTGTGGATGCTCCCTCCCTGGAGGTGTTCAATTCCAGGTTGGACGAAGCCTTGAGTGAGCTGTGCTAGTGGGAGGTGTCTCTGCCTATGGCAGGGGGTTGGAACTGGATGATCCTTGAGGTCCCTTCCAACCTTACCATTTTATGATTCTGTGATTCTATATATGTCTTTAACTCTGCCTTTTCTAGAAGCTTGTGTACCAGCACAATGAACACTCACTTCATAGATCGCTGATTATCACTTCATAGTGAAGAATTTTGTCACACACATTCAAAATGAGAACCAATTATTTTTCAGCACACTGCAACTAAAATGTGGGGGGTTTTTCAGTGGCACCATGGTTTCCACAGCAATGCTCCAAAGCAGATGTGGTAGAAAGGGGTAAGCAGATAAATGCAAACTTGTAGGGAGGGAAATAACAAGAGCATCTCATTTATTTGCCTCTTAAAATGTCCCCAAACTTCCTGCTGCTGAAGACAGCAGCTGAGAGAGCACACATCCATTTTGAGAACTCGATGATTAATGGTTAATAACTCCCTGTAAAGCAAGAGTTTAAATATGATTGCAAGCTCCTCCTATTTCTGCATCAAAAAGGGTCAGAAATCATTAGAAGTTTCCTGATCCTGGAGTGACAAAGTTGGATGCCCAGCACTAGACCACAAAGAATCATAGAATCATAGAATGATAAGTTTGTAAGGGACCTCAAGGATCATCTAGTTCCAACTCCCTGCCATAGGCAGGGACACCTCCCACTAGTACAGGTTACTCAAGGCCTCGTCCAACCTGGCCTTGAACACCTCCAGGGAGGGAGGTAACTCCCCTATAGACACAGAACTCCCCTATCGACACAGAAATCTCCAGGAAAACATTTTTCATTAGTTTTATTGGATTCTTTGCAAGTCTAAGAGAATCTGTATTAAAATTCAAGTAAGGAGTACCATGGGAAAAGACTCCAGAACTTCCAAAGCCATGTCAGGCTTCAGAGAAATAAGGAGGAGCTGTAACTGGATTTCCAAGTAGCAAGTAGAAATTGTAGCTATCTGGTTACAGAAAGATTGAGAAAGATTGGTGTTTAAGGAATCTTGGAGGAAAAGCTCAGGAGATTTTGAGCACAGCAACTGGCAATCATGTAGCTATTTCAGTCTCTGATGACTAACAGAAGGACACATAACCAGGGAGATGAAGTTTCAGTGGATCCTCATGATAGCGCTAAACCCAGTAACCGTTAAGTAATTTTTGATTATAGCCATTAATATGTGTGCAGTCACAATGGTAGTGCTCTAATGACAACTGTTTATATACTCTCTTCACAGAGAGCAGTGAATTAGGGGAAAGTCTTGTCAATTTTATATATTTGAATAGAAAAAGTCATTAAATGGTTTGGTTTGGAAGGGTTTTTTTAAGGCGACGTAGCTTCAATTTCCCTGCCATAGGCAGGGACAGCTACTACTTGGGCAAGTTGCTTAAGACCCCATCCAACTTGGCTTTGAACTCTTCCAAGTTTGGAGCACCCACAAAATCTCTGGGCAAACTGTTCCAGCTCCTCACCATGACGATGAGTGAAGAACTTCTTCCTAATATCTAACCTAAACGTAGCTTGTTCCATATTAAAGCACCATTACCCTTATATCTATCACTGTATGTGCTTGTAGATCCTCTCCTACTATCTTGCAGGCCCTCTTCAAATACTGGAATGGTGCTCTAAGGACTCTCCAAGCGTTCTCCACTCCAGGTTGAACAGCCCCAACTCCCTCAGCTTGTTTTCATAGGAGAGGTGCTCCTGCCCTTTGATAATCTTTGTGGCCCTCCTCTGGACCCACTGCCATGGTTCCATGTCCTCCTTGTGTTGGGAGCTCCAGAGCTGTACATAGTACTCCAAGTGGGGTCTCATCCCCTCCCTCAATCTCTGACCATACTTCTTTTGGTGCAGCCAAGAATTTGGCTGGCATTCGGGACTGCAAGTGTACATAGCTGGCTCCTGCTGAGCTTCTCATTAACCAACACTCCCAAGTGCTTCTCCTTAGGATTTCTCTCTATCTGTTCTCTATCAAGGCTATATTTGTGCTTAGGATTGCCACAACCTTTGCACTTGTCTTTGTTGAGCTTCACGGCACTGACATTGGCCCACCTCCTGAGCCTGTCAAGGATTTGGACACACAGTTTGGTGTTGTCAGCTGAGGATGCACTCACTCATACTGTCCATGTTGCTGACAAAGACACTGAACAGCATTGGTGCCAGTTGCAACCCCTGAAGAACACCATTCTTAGCTGTTCTCTACTTAGGCATGAAGTCGTTGACCATCACTCTCTGAACAGATCATCAAACCAATTCTTTACTCACTGAATGATCTACCCATGAAATTGATGTCTTCCCAGTTTGGAAACCAGGATATCATGGAGTACAGTGTTGAACACTTTGCACAAGTCTAGGTAGATGATAGGAAGGCTGGGGAGGGGCAATTGACAAGGTCTTGCAATGACAGGACAAGGGGCAATGGGTTTGAACTGGCAGAGGGGAGATTTAGACTGGATGTTAGGAGGAAGTTGTTTGCAGTGAGGGTGGTGAGAGACTGGAACAGGTTGCCCAGGGATGTTGTGGAGCACAGAATCACCCAACGTGATCAAAAGATCATGTTGGGTGATTCTGTGCTCCACAACCTCCCTGGAGGTGTTCAAGGTCAGGTTGGAGGAGGCCTTGAGTGACCTGTACTAGTGGGAGGTGTCCCTGCCTATGGCAGGGGGTTGGAACTAGATGATCTTTGAGGTCCCTTCCAACCTTACTATTCTATGATTCTATGATATCAATTGCTCTTCCCTTTTCCATCAACAGTGTTACCCCAATATAGAAGGCCATGGAAATTTTGTCAGGCACAACTTGCTCCTCATGAACCCTTTTTTGCTTTTGCATATGTCTTAGTACTCCTATTTTGCCCTTTATTTTCTTTGCTGAATTTTGTTCAAGTGACAGATTTTGATATGTATTTCTCCCAAGTATCTAATTTTGCAATGTATATAGCAGGCAGTGACAGAGTCAGAGAGCTGATCTGCTACACCTAAGCACTCATAAGAAGGTTCTTTCAACAACTAATAAATTATATGAAAGACACTGTAAATTATTTTGCTACCCACCAGCCTGGAAAAACATGTGCTATTTAATGTATTTAGAGAGCAGCAGCAGATGTTCATGGCTCTGAATTATTGTACAAAAAGCTCAGAATAGCTAAATATTTGCACAGTATCTTTGTGATCTTGGTAACAGTTTACTGTCTGTGACTA
This sequence comes from Eubucco bourcierii, assembly GCA_013396675.1. Lineage (NCBI taxonomy): Eukaryota > Metazoa > Chordata > Aves > Piciformes > Ramphastidae > Eubucco > Eubucco bourcierii. Next base: position 61,724 of record VWZE01015715.1, read on the forward strand.
TTTCTTGGGTCCACACAGAAGTGTCTGCAGTGTAGATGTAATTATTCATCAAAAACCCTCCAAAGGCTGGTTACAACCAGACTGATGCCAAGCCTCTTTGACACCTATGGCATCCTTCAAACTGTAATGATGTCCCAGAGGAAGATAAGAGCCATGCAGGCCCAGTCTTTGACTTGCTAGAGCTCTATCAGTGTGTGTAACTTTAAAAAAAGAAAATATTATATTCCTGAAGATTCAAAAATCTGTGTTTGTAGAAGGGACTCATAATTAATAACAATCTACTTTTCCTTTTGTAGCCTTTGAAGTAGTTTGCAACTCTTACAAATGCTTCCCTCCCCTTTCTCCCCCTTGCCCCCAGAGGAGGACAAGCTACTGTCTTTAAAATGAAAATACACAACCTCTGAAGCAGAGTAAGAACTGCTTCCTTTAGTGCTGATGAAACATAGTGACAAAGACTGCACAAGAAAAGTGATAGATTCTTTCTCCACCTGGGAACATTGAGTCTTACTGCAGCTCAGGCAGGCTTCTTGATAATAAAATAAATAAATAGACAAATCTTATGATGCAACCCAGAAGCAATAAAAACAAAGAAACTTTCCCCACCCACCCCAGAAAGTTACTATCTGACAAAAGGGAGATTAATTCTTGTCCTTTGGAGAGGCTGCTGTTTAGAATTTATTAAATTGTAATGATTGAGTTGTGGGAGTTTTGTTTTATTTTATTTTGTTTTTAGTGTAATAAAGCTCAGGTTGTTATTAGCAATACCAAACAGACTACAAGAGATGCTCCTCATTTTCTACTGGGAAACCTGAGGACTGGGCAAATCAATTGCACTTAAAGGTGAAAAGAGCTCTAAACTCAAGAGGAAAAAGGCCTACAAATAAATATGCAGAGTATTTTGGGTCATTCCAGCACTAAACAAGTATTTTAGGCGCATATATATAATATATGTATGTAATTCCAGCAAGAAGGTCTCCCCTGAGCCTCCTCTTCTCCAGGTTAAACAATCCCAGCTCCCTCAGCCTCTCTCCATAGGGCTGTGCTCAAGGCCTCTCCCCAGCCTCGTTGCCCTTCTCTGGACACACTCAAGCACCTCAATGTCCTTCTTAAATTGAGAGGCCCAGAACCGGACACAGTACTCAAGGTGTGGCCTAACCAGTGGCTTGCCTTAGGAGAACTCTGCTTGGACATTTAGAGTGGGGAGAAGTTGTCAGTTTTAATCAAACTTACATGGATCCATGGAAACTTACAGCTCATCTGGCAGCAGATCCCATGCTATTACTCCAGGTGTAACTTACTTGTGTTCATTACCTGTACCACAGCAGGTACAAATTCTACAAAACAAGGGACCACTTAATGGCCTTGTTTTGTTTTGTTTCTACACAAGAATTGTCAGACCCCACCTGGAGTCCTGTGTGCAGTTCGGGAACCCTCAGCACAGGAAGGACATGGAAGTGTTGGAGTGGGTCCAGAGGAGGCCACAAAGATGCTCAGAGGGCTGCAGCAGCTCTGCTGTGAGAACAGGCTGAGAGAGTTGGGGCTCTGCAGCCTGCAGAAGAGAAGGCTTCCAGGAGACTTTAGAGTAGCCTTCCAGTATCTGAAGAGGGCCTACAGGAAGGCTGGGGAGGGATTATTTACAAGGTCTTGCAATGACAGGACAAGGGGCAATGGGTCTGAAGTGGCAGAGGGGAGATTGAAAGTGGATGATAGGAGGAAGTTGTCTGCAGTGAGGGTGGTGAGACACTGGCACAGGTTGCCCAGGGAGGTTGTGGCTGCTCCCTCCCTGGAGGGGTTCAAGGCCAGGTTGGAGGAGGCCTTGAGTGACCTGTGCTAGTGGGAGGTGTCCCTGCCTATGGCAGGGGCTTGGAACTAGATGATCCTTGAGGTGCCTTCCAACCTTACCATTCTATGATTCTATGATTCTAAAAATTATTACAAACTGAATATAGGAGTTAATAAAGCATCTGAAGCAAGAGAAATCAAATACTTTATCTGCATATTGTATTGCCAGAAGAAAAAGGAAAAAACACACAAAAAAATCCCCTACCAAACATAAACATACACACTAAAAAACCCCAACAATAAACACAAAAACCCAAAACCTAAAACCACCAACAAAAATCAAAGGCACAAAACACCAACCAACCAACACAAAAACTAACTTAGATTCCTGTTTATTATCTTTGTCTTTAGTCCATGTGCACTTAAAATCAGCAAAAACAAAAATCAAAACCACCAAGCAACACAGAAACTGACTTAGATTCCTGTTTATTATCTTTCTCTTTAGTCCATATGCACTTAAAATCAACAAAAACAAAAATCAATGACACAAAACACCGAACTAAGCAGCACAACAAAAACTTAGATTCCTGTTTAGTATCTTTCTCTGTAGTCCATATGCACTAAAAACCACCGCAACCAAAAATCAAAGGCACAAATCACCAAAAAGCAACCAAGTAGCACAACAAAAACTTAGATTCCTGTCTATTATCTTTCTCTTTAGTCCATGTGCACTTAAACGCAACAACAAAAATCAAAGCCACAAAGCACCAAACAACCAAGCAACACAAAAACTAACTTACATTCCTGTTTATTATCTTTCTCTCTAGTCCATATGCACTTAAAACCGCCACCAGCAAAAATCAAAGGCACAAAACACCAAAAAACAACCAAGCAACACAACAAAAACTAACTTAGATTCCTGTTTATTAGCTTTCTTTATAATCTACATGCACTTAAACCTGACAACAAAAATCAAAGCCACAAAGCACCAAACAACCAAGCAACACAAAAACTAGCTTAGATTCCTGTTTATTATCTTTCTCTTTAGTCCATATGCACTTAAAACCAACAAAAACAAAAATCAAAGACACAAAACACCAACCAAGCATCACAATAAAAACTAACTTAGATTGCTGTTTATTATCTTTCTCTTTAAGCCACGTGCACTTAAACCCGACAACAAAAATCAAAGCCACAAAGCACCAAACAACCAAGCTACACAACAAAAACTAACTTAGATTCCTGTTTATCATCTTTCTCTTTAGTCCATGTGCACTTGGCAGCAACAGCACAAATTCCCATTTTTCTCTTAGAACCCCTGAGTGACTGATAGTTGTGCATGCACTGCTTTCTGCCTACCATGTTTCCATTTTTGCTTTCTACCTTTTTTTGATGTAAGATAAAATCTGGAAACTTCTTCCCTTCCCAGTGATGATATTATAGTAATGAATGCACTCTCATACTACCAGAAACTACAATAATGAACTTTGAGACCTGACTCCTGCTGTGTCCACTGGAGTAGGTTTCTTACTTGCCTCTGTGTATGGGCTGCCCTGCAATCAGTGCTGCTATGAAATATTGCTCAGCACTCTTTCACATCTTACAAGCTAGTCAGAATTTTTTGTTCATGCTCCTAGGACCATCTGGAATTTTTTTTCTTTTTTTCCCTCCTTCTTTCCTCTCTCCACCTCTCCATTTTCCCAAAATAAATTACCCTGTTGTGGAACTGCTGAAGAAGGCAACACTCATGTAACATCACTTAGATAACTCAGCTTTTACACTTGTGTGGATCGAGTAAGAGGATTGTGTAGATGTAGGAGGGTATGACCACAGACAAAAAAAAAAAAAACCCAGAGCAGTTCTTTCACCTGTTTTACACTGAATTTCTGATTTTAAGTGAAAGAGAAACAAGCTTTGCCATCCAGCTGTTCCACAGATCTCCTACCTGTTGTCATGACAGTATGTTTGGATGGGTCTTTGGTTACTTGAGGTGGATGTAGTTCTGTACAGTCAACTCTGCTGCAATATCCTCCCTCCTTTGCTATGTCCCTGTCGGTCCTCCCTCTAATCCCTCAGCTTGGCAACTACCTGCTTCACTCTGCAGGCTCCTTTTTGTAGTCAGCTAATTCATAAAACTTGTTTACTTGCAGTCATTGGGGCACATGATGTGTAGTGCCTTTGAGCCACAGTTCACCCAGAGCTTCTCAAGATAATCGTCTCACTCTCATGTTTCTAGTATGTGCCTCACTGTGGCACACTGCTGAGAAATAACACAGTAAGCAAACATGTAATTCCTAAAAGGACAGACTGGTATGCCTCTTCTCTTGCAGGCTTTGTGGCATTTTCTTTTCCTTTCCTAGTATCTTTACCTTTTTCTTTTTGGCTGTCATGCTGCTGTTTCATTTCTATTGCTATGATTCATTCTAATGTTGTTTTAAAATACCAGCACATAACCACCTATACTGTCTGGTTTTGTCTCTGTGACATTTTATTCTCCTGATCTGTATTTATTTTACTATTAGATGATCCATCACATGACAACAGCTTTATCCAATTATGTAATCTTGATTGATTCTTGTGGGTTTGTAAGTCTTTTCTGGTTTACACTAGAAAAGGTACACTGCAAGGGTGATACATAGAATCATAGAATGGTAAGGTTGGAAGGGAACTCAAGGATCATCCAGTTCCAACCCTCTGGCATAGGCAGGGACATTTCCCACTAGCACAGGTCACTCAAGGACTTGTCCAACCAGGCCTTGAACACCTCCAGGGAGAGAGCAGCCACAACCTCCCTGGGCAACCTGTGCCAGTATCTCACCACCCTCACTGCAAACAACTTCCTCCTAACATCCAGTTTCAATCTCCCCTCTGCCACTTCAAACCCCTTGCCCCTTGTCCTGTCATTGCAAGACCTTGTCAATAGTCCCTCCCCAGCCTTCCTGGAGCCCCCTTCAGATACTGGAAGGCTACTCTAAAGTCTCCTGGAAGCCTTCTCTTCTCCAGGCTGCAGAGCCTCAACTCTCTCAGCCTGCCCTCATAAGAGAGCTGCTGCAGCCCTCTGAGCATCTTCATGGCCTCCTCTGGACCTGCTCCAACACTTCCATGTCCTTCCTGTGCTGGGGGTTCCAGAACTGCACACAGGGTTCCAGGTGGGGTCTGAGGAGAGCAGAGCAAAGGGGCAGAATCCCCTCCCTTGCCCTACTGTTCACACTGCTCTTGCTGCAGCCCAGGATTCGATTGGCTGTCTGGGCTACATAGGCACAATGCAGCCTCATGTTGAGCTTTTCATCACCCCAGACCCCCAGGTCCTTTTCCCCAGGGCTGCTGATGCACGCAGCTGATGCAGTTGCCAAGCCACTCTCAATGATATTTGTAAAGTCCTGGCAGTCAGGTGAAGTCCCTGGTGACTGGGAGAAAGGAAATGTTACATCCATTTTTCAAAAGTGTAGAAAGGAGGACCCTGGGAACTACTGACCTATTAGCCTCACCTCTGTCCTTGGGAAGATCATGGGATGGATCCTCCTAGATGCCACACTAAGGCACATGGAGGGCTGGGAGGTGATTCAAGACAGCCAGCAGAGCTTTCTTGGAGCAAATCCTGCCTATGGCTTTCTGTGATTAAGTGATTTTGTCAGAGGATAAGGGACAACCTACGGATGTGCTCTACCTGGACTTATGCAAGGCCTTTGACACAGTCCCCCACAACATCCTACTTGCCAAGTTGGAGAGACATGGATTTGATGAGTGGACTGTTCAGTGGATAAGGAACTGGTTGGATTGTCACATCCAGAGGGATTGAAGTCCAGACAGAGAACAGGAACAATTGGTGTCCCTCAGGGCTGCGTACTGTGCTGTTTGATGTTGTTAACAATGATATAGTAAAATATTCCAGTTAGCCTCTATCCAGGACAATCCACCCCTCTGTATCACTCAGAGTTTTGTTGAGAACTCTCTAATCTAAAACAATATTTACAATAATGAATATTACAAGTGCAGTTTACACTTCCTTCCAGCTATCTTGGCTGTAGGTGATTCAAAAGCTCAGAAAACAGGAAATAGTTTGTCTCCCCACAAATGAGATGAGAACAGGTACTCCCAGGTGATATTAAATTCATGCTCACATACTGTAGATTCTGTCTTTGGATGCCAGGGAATACCTAGAACAGAAAACTCCTGACACTTGTATTGCACACTCTGAATTTAAAATGAGTGCACCATCAGCAAGTTTGCAGCTGACACCAAGCTGAGTGGTGTGCTGTCCATATGCCAGAGGGACAGAACGTCATCCAGAGGGACACAACATCACCCAGAGGGACCTGGACAAGCTGCAGAGGTGGGCACAAGTGAACCTTGTGAGGTTCACAAGAACAAATGCAGGGCTCTGCACCTGGACCAGAACAATCCTCACTATCAGTACAGCCTAGGGGATGAGGTGATAGAAAGCAACCTTGTGGAAAAGGACTTGGGAGTGCTGATGGACAAGAAACTGGACATGAGGAGACAATGTGCACTTGCAGCTCAGAAGACCATTCACATCCTGGGGTTCATCAAAAGATGCACTACAGATCCAGAGAGGTTATTGCCACTGTGCTCTGCTAAGACCTCACCTGGAGTGCTGCATTCTGGTTTGCTGCCCTCAGTATTGGAAGGACATGGATCTGATAGAGTGGGTCCAGAGTGCCACAAAAATGATCAGGTGGTTGGAGCAGCTCTGCTATGAGGACAGGCTGAGGGAGCTGGGGGGGGTTCAACCTGGAGAAGAGAAGGCTCCAGGGAAACCTAATAGCAACCTGCCAGTACCTGAAAGGGGCTACAAGAAGGCTGCAGAGAGACTGTTTACAAAGGCCTGCAGGGACAGGACAAGGGGCAGTGGCTTCAAAATAGAGAAGAATAACAATTCTTGGAACGTAACCAATGGCAAGAGCTTCTGGACAGAGCCACACACAGATCAATATGATCCAAGCAATGCCAATTTATTGAATATGAACATGCATTTATATACCCTTCTAACAGACTGTTCAGGACAGCCCATTGGTCCAAATCGTTAAGGGGCAAGCTGTTGCCCCAAACAGCTGGCCCAAATCACCCAAAACTATTGTGCTGGTGTAAGTCATTAAGGCGTGAGCTGTGAGGGAACTAGGCGGATGGTGCATCGCTATCTGTTCAGAAGACCCCTTGTTTTGCTTTGAATCCAGTTTCTCATTCCTCTGGGGGCTACTTCCAGGTGGCATCTTTGGCCCTTCAGATAAACTTTTCATCTAGGCTGTGAAATTTCAGCTTACAATTTAGCAGTTAGCACAGCTTGGATTGCTCACATGTCCAGTTAATACAGAATATTTCCCTACAGAGAAGAGCAAGTTTAGATTGAATGTCAGGATCAAGTTCTTTACTATGAGGGTGATGGAACACTGGAACAGGGAGGTGGTTGGGGCCCACGCCTGGAATTATTCAAAGTGAGACTCAACAGGGCTATGAGCAGCCTGATCTGGTTGAGGATTCCCCTACTGACTGCAAAGAGGATTTGTCCTGAACCGATATCGGGGAGGGTTATCACAGTATCACAGTATGTCAGTATCACCAAGCTTGGAAGAGACCTCAAAGCTCATCAAGTCCAACCAATTACCACAGACCTCAAGACCAGACCATGGCACCAAGTGCCACATCCAAACCCACCTTGAACACCTCCAGGGACACTGACTCCACCACCTCCCTGGGCAGCCCATTCCAGCAGTCAATGACTCTCGCAGTCAAGAACTTTCTCCTCACCTCCAGCCTAAACTTCCCCTGGCACACCTTGAGACTGTGTCCTCTTGTTCTGCTGCTGCTTGNATGTGTTCAAGGCCAGATTGGATGAGACCTTGAGTAACCTGTACTAGTGGGAGGTGTCCCTGCCTATGGCAGGGGATTGGAACTAGATGATCCTTGAGGTCCCTTCCAACCTTACCATTCTATGATTCTATGATTCTATAATCAGTATTTGTTGGGGACTATTCATCCTTCGAGGCCTACTCCTTCAGGATGTTCCTGAGGCTGGGATGTGGTGGTCACAAGGCAGCAATGCTAAGACAAACAAAGAGTCCAAAGAGTCCCTCACAGGGTTGGACTGGTGACCTTTGGAAGTCCCTTCCAACCCAGAGCATTCTATGAATCGCACAAGCTATGGAAGAGAGGAAAGCAACCTGTTCACTTTGTCTGGGAACGTGATACATGTATGTGACCCACCCCAGCATTCCCACCCCTGTTCTTACACTCTTTTACTTTTGTGAGGGGGTTAAGAGACAGGAATTCTGATCACTACTCATGTATTTTTTTTCATAACAAGACTATTCAGTGCAAGTATGCAATTAACATTTTTCACAACCGAGCCTTAGCGCTTTCTTGGCAAACTGTTTTCATTGCAACTACAATCAAAATGTTTAAGTGCCAAAATGTTCCTTCTAATTTTAGCTTTTCAGTCCTTCTGAACATTCTACATTCTCATGCATTTTGCTTCCTGGGATTATTGTTTTCTGCATCAGATTATAAAGCTTAACCAGAGGGTTACACTTTGAATAAAAAAAAACCAAAACAATCCAGGCTAGCAAAGCAGCTTAGTGACGTCTTCAGACTGTGATATAAGGAGGGTATAAAACACTGTCAGACAGAATTTTAGCCAGGAAAAGCTCCTGGCTTTCAGACAATATTGCCTTAGTGTCTAGCCATATTTTTACTTTAATTACATAGGGATGCTAGATGATAACTTATTCCAATAGGGTTTTCTCTGTGCCTTAGGAAACTAGATAATGGAACTTAAAATATTAATTAATCCTTGTGTCTATGTTGGGAAAAGATAAAATTAATCATCACATCTTCACCTTAAAATGGTATGAATTTAGAGATTTATTTTTTTTTTATGGTTGCTTTTATTTTGCATGGATACAACAATGACCAGATAGTGGCCTTAAATTTTGAAGCATTCTCACAGTTACAAATCCTTTTGTTACTCTGCATAAAGACCAATTATATGAAGGAAATTTGGGCACTTACCACAGTTTATTTTATAGGGACTCTTTATTTATGAAGGCACAGAGTACCCTGAGATGTAATGAGCAGAGTCAGAGTGTCTTGGATGGTAAAATTCCCCTATCACTTATAAACACAGGAACCATTATAAAACCATTATAAACCATTATAAACAGAGGATATATACTGAAATGTGTGAAATGAAATATGATGTGGACTTTGAACAAACTGCCTATAATCAGCACAACTTGCATGTCAAATAGGAATTCTACATGGATACAAGCTCTCAGTTTTACTGAGCTGGGAACATTTTTAGTACCACTTTTTTACACACCTTAGAACAGTAGAATAGCTGAGTTTGGAAGAGTCCTCTGGAGACCCTCCAGATGCACCTGTCTGCTCACAGATGTGAAGACCACCTAGATACACCTGTCTGCTCAGAGATGTGAAGACCATCTAGACACACCTGTCTACTCAAAGATGTGAAGACCATCTAGATGCACCTGTCTGCTCAGAGATCTGAAGATTATCTAGATGCACTTGCCTGCTCCAAGATCTGAAGACCATCTAGACACACCTGTCTGCTCAAAGATGTGAAGGCATATGAAACCCAAAACTTATTCATGTATAGATACAGTCTAAGCTTTTACTGATATAAAACCAAACATTATCAGCATCTTCTTTTTTTTTTAATCTATACCTTCACTCAATAAAAAACCAGGGGTACTGATCCTGCCTACTTAAATGTAAATACAGCCCTACTGAAAATGCAGTTCCTACATAAGATAGATCACTTTTTCAATGCTGTGATAGTAAAAACTGTCTTAACAAATAGATACATACAGAACATACAGGATGCCACAGCATGTATAAGAAGTGTCCAGGAACAGCTCCATTGATAACAACATAGAGTACATGCATGGAGTATACACAGGATGCTACAGCACATATAAGAAGTGTCCAGGGACAGCTCCATTGGTAACAACATAGAGTACATGCATGGAGTATACACAGGATGCTACAGCACATATAAGAAGTGTCCAGGGACAACTCCATTGATAACAAAAGACTGTACATACATGCACTATATACAGGATGCTACAGCACATATAAGAAGTGTCCAGGGACAACTCATAGAATCATAGAATCATAGAATGGTAAGGTTGGAAGGGAACTCAAGGATCATTCAGTTCCAACCCCCTGCCATAGGCAGGGACACCTCCCACTAGTACAGGTCACTCAAGGTCTCATCCAATCTGACCTTGAACACCTCCAGGGAGGGAGCAGCCACAACCTCCCTGGGCAACCTGCGCCAGTGCCTCACCACCCTCACTGCAAAGAACTTCCTCCTAACATCCAGTCTAAATCTCCCCTCTGCCAGTTTAAACCCATTGCCCCTTGTCCTGGCATTGCAGGACCTTGTAAATAATCCCTCCCCAGCCTTCCTGTAGTCCCCCTTCAGATACTGGAAAGCTACTATCAAGTCCCCTCAAAGCCTTCTCTTCTCCAGGCTGCAGAGCCCCAACTCTCTCAGCCTGTCCTCATAGCAGAGCTGCTGCAGCCCTCTGATCATCTTTGTGGCCCTCCTCTGGACCCGCTCCAACACTTCCATGTCCTTCCTGTGCTGAGGGTTCCAGAACTGCACACAGGACTCCAGGTGGGGTCTGACTCCATTGATAACAAAAGACTGTATGTACATGCAGTATATACAGGATACTACAGCACATATAATAAGTGGCCAGGGACAACTCCATTGACAACATTCATTACTTCAGGAAAATTGCTACCAGGTTTCTCTGACGTTGGGCTCAGTTTTATATCATGATAATTCAAATATTGAAGTGATCTTATTCACTTCTTAAGTGTTCATGTTGTCCTAATTTCTAACCTATGCATTACTATTTCTGATTTACCCTGAAGGCCAGATAAAACTGGACTTTCTTTTAAATTGTCCACAGATATGTTGCTGTCCTCAGTGAGTCATTTCTTATTAACAGTCATCCCAGTGATTTGGCCCCCAAGTGCTAGTGAAACAAGTGGACAGGGTTGGCAGTGCTTGAAAATAGGCAGCTGGTAGATAATAATAGCAATAATAGTAACAATGTTAGTAACAGTAATAATTGTAGGAATAGTAATAGTAGTAGTAGTAGTAATAACAATAATAATAATAATAACAACAACCACCATTAGAAGAATATTTGTCTTCAGTGCCTTCCTCTTTCCAATGGCTCCTTTGAAGTTAAGCACACATATTTACATAAAAAATTATGTGAAGGTTTTTTAAAGGTAAAGTTAATAATACAACTTGAAAGCAACTTTGTCTCTGTGCCCACAACCTTGAGTTGGAGTCTGGCTGGACACCAGTCCTGCAAATATTTTTGAGTATGTGTAAGCTCTTACAGTTGCATGGGGTTCTGTATATTAACTTTATAGCTTTGAAAGCAGACATTAATTTTTTTTATTAATATTATATAAACCATTGTGTGACTGTAATCAAACTGGAGGAATATAAAAAAGTTTTCTCCATTATATCTTTTGTCTGCAGTAATCTGCAAAAATGCAACCTGCCAGAGCAAAGTACAGTGAGTGCTAGGTCTATTGTCTAGTTTAACAATTACTCCTCTTGTCTTCTTTAGGCCTTATTGACAGTCTCTTCCTCATGTTATTTTTCAAAATTCATATTAGCAGAGCTTTGACTATGTAAATTGTTTGAAGGACATGGAACTGTTGGAGCGGGTCCAGAGGAGGCCACAAAGATGCTCAGAGGGCTGCAGCAGCTCTGCTGTGAGGACAGGCTGAGAGAGTTGGGGCTGTGCAGCCTGGAGAAGAGAAGGCTTCCAGGAGACCTTAGAGTAGCCTTCCAGGGAGGTGCTCCAGGCCCCTCCCCAGCCTTCCTGCCCTTCTCTGGACACCTTCCAGCACCTCAACATCTCTCTTGAATTGAGGGGCCCAGAACTGGACACAGCACTCAAGCTGTGGCCTGACCAGTGCTGAGTTCAGGGGCAGAATAACCTCCCTGCTCCTGCTGGCCACACTGCTCCTGATGCAGACCAGGATGCCATTGGCTCTGCTGCCCACCTGGGCACACTGCTGCCTCATCTTCAGCTACTCTCTCCCAGCACCCCCAGGTCCCTCTCTGCCTGGCTGCTCTCCAGCCACTCTGTCCTCAGCCTGCAGCACTGCTTGGGGTTGTTGTGGCCAAAGTGTAGAACCCTGCCCTTAGCCTTGTTCAATCTCATTCCATTAGCGTCTGCCTGCTCATCCAACCCGTCCAGGTCCCTCTGCAGAGCCCTCCTATCCTCCACCAGATCCACATCTGCTCCTAACTTGGTGTCATCTGCAAACTTACTCATGCTGGACTCAATTCCCTGGTCCAGATCATCAATAAAGATGGAGCTAGACTGGGCCCAGCACTGATCCCTGTGACACACCACTGGTGACAGCTGCCAGCTGGATGTGGCACCATTCACCCCCACAGGAGCCTGCCTCCAAAACCATTGCCTTCTTTCTACAGATAGGGAACCTAGATACCTTGTTATAGCTTTGGTTTGAAGATAAACAGAGCCTCCTCAATATTCATAGCCTCCAACATCCTAGATTCACCTAACTTCAGCTTAAGACATCGAACAGGATCAGGGCCATATTTAACTTGAGAAACTCTTTATGAGGGATTGTGTTCTTTGTGACTAAAGGATTTGTGATATTTCATTGAAAAAAAAATCATGCTTATGGAAAAACAAGGCCTGAACACGTGAGGCATTAAGCTTTTCACTGGTACAATAATCCCTTGTTATGCACATGACTCTCTTCCATCAGCACACAGTAAATTTACAGAGCAGCACATATGCCATGTATTCTTATTTGTTGGTTGTTTTTTTTTTCCCTGCAATGCCAATGCTCCTAAATGGTTTTTTCCTCTTTCCAAATGCTAAGAACATTAATGTTATAGTTTTATTTTAAACCCTTTCCTGAAAGTATATTTTATCCTTTTGACTCCTGGGCTAAAGTGAATTATTTCTGCGTGTTAGGACTCCAGACTTCCAAGCAAATCAGCAAAATCATGTTTCTATTTTTGTTACTGCTTAGGTGAAGGCAACAGCAATTAGGCCTGTAAAAGCTGATTACATTCTTTTGAGACCTAAAATGCAAATATACTTATCTGGATATTTAATGTATTAACTCCAAATTTAGCTGCATCTCTCTGTTTCTCTTTGGCTTTTACCATAGGAATTCCTACTGAACTATTGTATACCTGATTACCTACTTTAGCCATAATTCCTGGCAGGGATTCTTCTATTACAAACTATTGCCTCTTGACCTTGGGAAAAAAGTCTTCATTCACATCAATGGCTTTTGGTAGTAAACCACAATGTTTTCAGATGGGGAAACATTCTTCTTGTGCTTGTCATAAGCAGTTATAAAGTTTACAGAATTTTAACATTTTATACTGATTTATTAAGAAATTGCAAGATTATGGATTTGAGGAGGGCCATGAAGATGCTCAGAGGGCTGCAGCAGATCTGCTGTGAGGACAGGCTGAGAGAGTTGGGGCTCTGCAGCCTGGAGAAGAGAAGGCTTCCAGGAGACCTGAGAGTAGCCTTCCAGGATCTGAAGGGGGCCTACAGGAAGGCTGGGGAGGGACTATTGACAAGGTCTTGTAATGCCAGGACAAGGGGCAGTGGGTTTGAACTGGCAGAGGGGAGATTGAAAGTGGATGTTAGGAGGAAGTTCTTTACAGTGAGGGTGGTGAGACACTGGCACAGGTTGCCCAGGGAGGTTGTGGCTGCTCCCTCTCTGGAGGTGTTCAAGGCCAGGTCTTGAGTGGCCTTGAGTGACCTGTACTAGTGGGAGGTGTCCCTGCCTATGGCAGGGGGCTGGAACTAGATGATCCTTGAGGTCGCTTCCAACCTTACCATTCTATGATTCTATGATTCTGTGAATTCAGTGTGAGCCTGCTTTCAGTACATGATCTATTATTGTTTTGTCTGGTGAAATTAAATTTAATAGATGGTTTCACAAGACATAGAAAGACACCAGAGCTGAAAATAAAAATTAAGTTAGGCTCTTTGTCAACATTTTGATTAACTCATTCTAATATCTGTCTGGATTTGGTTTTTTTTCTAATACACAGCAGGAGGAATGTCTCTTTTTTTCATTACTTTTTTTTTTCTTTCCATTTTTTTTCTTTAATTTTTTTCTTTCCTTTTTTTCCCTTCCTTTATTTTTCTTTCCTTGTATTTTCTGCCCTTGTTTTTCTTTCTTTTTTTTCTTTCCTTGTTTTCCTTTCATTTTTGTTCTTTCCTTTTTTTCTTTCCTTTTTCTTCTTTCCTTTTTTCTTTCTTTTTTTCTTTCCTTGTTTTTCTTTCCCTTTTTTCTTTCCTTTTTTCTTTCCTTATTTTTCTTTCCTTTTTTCTTTCCTTTCTTTTCCTTTCCTTTATTTTTCTTTCCTTGTTTTTTCTTTCCTTGCTTTTTCTTTCCTTGCTTTTTCTTTCCTTTTCTTTCCTTTTTTTTATTTCCTTGTTCTTCTTTCCTTTTTTCCCCTTTTTTCTTTCCTTTTTTTTCCTTTCCTTTATTTTTCTTTCCTTTTTCTTCTTTCCTTTTTTTTGTTTCCTTGTTTTTCTTTCCTTGTTTTTCTTTCCTTTTTTAATTTCCTTTTTTCTTTCCTTGTTTTTCTTACGGTTTTTTCTTTCTTTTTTTCTTTCCTTGTTTTTCTTACGGTTTTTTCTTTCTTTTTTTCTTTCCTTGTTTTTCTTACGGTTTTTTCTTTCCTTTTCTCTTTCCTTTTTTCCCTTTCTTTTTCTTTCCTTTTTCTTCTTTCCTTTTTCTTTCTTTTTTTTCCTTTCTTTCTTTCCTTTTTTTCCTTTGCTTTGTTTTCTTTCCTTGTTTTTTCTTTCCTTTTCTCTTTCCTTTTTTCCCTTTCTTTTTCTTTCCTTTTTCTTCTTTCCTTGTTTTTCTTACGGTTTTTTCTTTCCTTTTTTCTTTCCTTGTTTTTCTTTCCTTTTTTTTCCTTTTTTGTCTTTCCTTGGTTTCCTTTCCTTTTTCTTCTTTCCTTTTTCTTTCTTTTTTTTTTTCCTTTTTTCTTTCCTTTTTTTCCTTTGGTTTGTTTTCTTTCCTTGTTTTTCTTTCCTTTTTTTCTTTCCTTTTTTTTCCTGTCCTTTATTTTTCTTTCCTTGTTTTTTTTTCCTTTTTTCCCCCTTTTTTTTCTTTCCTTTTTTTTTCTTTCCTTGTTTTTCTTTCCTTTTTTTCCTTTTTTTCTTTCCTTTTTTTCCTTTCCTTTATTTTTCTTTCCTTGTTTTTCTTTCCTTTTTTTTCTTTCCTTTATTTTTCTTTCCTTTTTTTTTTTTTTTTTCACTTTTTGCCAGCTGTAATTCCTTTTTAAAAGACCAGGATTTGAGCTATTTTGCATCCTTTTCCTTTTTGCATTAAAAGCAGAAATAAAACCCCATTTTACAGAAGGATCCATTAGTGTGCTGGCCTAAATAAAAGGTTTTAGCAGATGAGAAGCTAAGACAGCACCTCCTAATTATTTACTCTGATATTATATGTTTACAGAGAGAAAGCTATCTGCATGGTGAGGTCTTTAAATATATTGACCTTTGGCTGGCTTTGTTCATGTTCTCATTTACCTTTCCTTTTCTCTTTGAGAATTTTGTTGAGTTGTTGTTTTTGTTTTGTTTTGCTTTGTTTTTTGTTGGGGGGGGGGGTTGTGGTTTTTTTGTTTGTTTCTTTTATTACTGGAAGAGAAAGAGCAGAGTTCCTGGAGGAGGCTTTAAAGCAAAATTCTTGAAAATTCTCTCTGGTCACAGATTAATTACAGTTTCTTTTACCAACTTCCAAGCCACAAGCTCCAGCCTCTTGTTTCACGTGTGTAAAATACAGTTGGTGTTCCAAGTTAAAAGCAATAAATATGTCTGCAGTGTAGTACCAGAGCAGCATTCACAACACACCTTACTGTGTCTGTTCTGTGCTGTAAAAAAAGATAGATTGTGAATCCAGAGTTTATCTGAAAATGTTAATTTAGCCAAACTGAAATTGTTCCCAGTGGGTTAAAGAGGCAGTCTTGGGAAATGGAAGAAGACTGATTTATGCTCCCTGTTCATACCTATCCTTTTATGCTACCTTTTCTCCTGAGCACACTCTGTCCTCTCCCTGCCCTCAGAAATGCCTTTACTTTTTTCTTGGTAAGGCCATAATGCAGCAAAGTGCTGCCACTAACCTTGTTTTCTATGCTGCTGGGTTCTCCCTGATGCAGTAACCATCAAGAGTAGCACTGAGAGCAGAGGTGTATTGATGGGTGGCTGTGGCTCCTGTGTTGATGGGCAGTAGAGAGGCTCTGCAAACAGGGGCAAGTGCTGCAGCTGGTGACAGAGCTGAAAGCCCAGCCTAGCAGGGCTGTGGGAAATACAACCAGGACATCTAGGAGAGACTCATAAAATTCTATTTGTCTCTGTTTTCAAACTGTACAAATCACGATTAACGCAGATGCTGAAAAGACAAAATGAAATGATGAGGAGAAATCTTCACCTGCAGTATAAACTACAAATGACAAGTCACTTCCAAAGCCTTCAGTAGGCAATTTAATAATTTCTCTTTTGTGGAGCTCCTGATGGTTGGGATTGGCTTGGAGTTGTTAATTAAGGCTGCTATTTAATATTCATGCTGCACCTGTGTCTAGAACAGTCAAGCAAACCGAAACCCTGAAATTCTGGGTGCTATTAATCACTTTAAGCATATGTGCAAAGTAGGTTATTAGAAGTTCCTAATTCTGACTTTAATATTTTAATACATACCCAGTTTCCTGTGCTCATGGACACTGAAGGAAATGGTGTTCCTTCACTGCAAAATATTTCAGTATCTGAGGTCTCATCCTCTGCTAGTATCATCTATTATTACTTTATCTGACTCAGAAAAAACACAGCAGTTATGTTATTTACATAGCCTAATTATTGCAGTTGTTCTGTTTGGCACTTATTAGAGAGTTAATGCTAAATATATACACCTGCTGCTGACTTGGCTGTTGTAGAGTAGGATTTCAGCTTGCACAACTCCAGGTTGGGTGGGGAATGGCTGAGAGCAGCCCTGAGGAAAAGGACCTGGGGGTCTGGGGTGATGAAAAGTTCAACATGAGCCTGCAGTGTGAGTGCAGCCCAGACAGCAATTGTGTGCTGGGCTGCAGCAAGAGCAGTGTGGGCAGCAGGGCAAGGGAGGGGATTCTGCCCCTTTGCTCTGCTGTTCTCAGACCCCACCTGGAGTCCTGTGTGCAGTTCTGGAACCCCCATCACAGGAAGGACATGGAAGTGTTGGAGTGGCTCTAGAGAAGGCCACCAAGATGCTGAGAGGGCTGCAGCAGCTCTGCTGTGAGAACAGGCTGAGAGAGTTGGGGCTGTGCAGCCTGGAGAAGAGAAGGCTGCCAGGAGACCTTAGAGTAGCCTTCCAGGATCTGAAGTGGGGCTGCAGGAAGGCTGGGGAGGGACTATTGACAAGGTCTTGTAATGCCAGGACAAGGGGCAATGGGTTTGAAGTGGCAGAGGGGAGATTTAGACTGGATGTTAGGAGGAAGTTGTTTGCAGTGAGGGTGGTGAGACACTGGCACAGGTTGCCCAGGGAGGTTGTGGCTGCTCCCTCCCTGGAGGTGTTCAAGGCCAGGTTGGAGGAGGCCTTGAGTGACCTGTACTAGTGGGAGGTGTCCCTGCCTATGGCAGGGGGTTGGAACTGGATGATCTTTGAGGACCCTTCCAACCTCACCATTCTATGATTCTATAAATCCCATATGCCACTATTAGTAGTTCCGCTTCTGTGAGCAACTACCAAATAGATCTCAGGTAAACCTCCTCTGGACCCACTCCAACACTTCCATGTCCTTCCTGTGCTGGGGGCTCCAGAACTACACACAGGACTCCAGGTGGGGTCTGAGGAGAGCAGAGCAAAGGGGCACAATCCCCTCCCTTGCCCTGCTGCCCACACTGCTCTTGCTGCAGCCCAGCACGCAGTTGCTGTCTGGGCTGCACTCACACTGCAGCCTCATGTTGAGCTTTTCATCAACCCAGATCCCCAGGGCCTTTTCCTCAGGGCTGCTCTCAGCCATTCCCCACCTAACCTATAGCTGTGCTTAGGGTTGTGCCTACCCAGGTGCAGGACCTTACACTTGGCCTTGTTGAATGTCGTAAGGTTGGCCTGGGCACAGCTCTGCAGCCTGTCCAGGTCCCTCTGGATGGATCCCTGCCCTCTAGCAAGTGACTGTGCCACACAACTTGGTGCCATCTGCAAACTTGCTGAGGGTGCACTCAATTCCTTGCTGCTACTTTTGTGGTTTGTTTTTGTTTTTGTTTTTCAGGTAATATCAAAGTTATCGAACAAACCTACACTCTCTCAGGTATGTTCCATTTTAAATACCCTCAACCTGGCTTCTAAGCATGCACGCAGTTATGACCAGAGCAGAACTGGGAAAACTCCAGCTGACTGATGTGATTTCAGAATGAGACTTTTAAAAGCATCATGCAGAAATTGTCTGTTTTATGAGTACAGATGCCATGACCTTTTCTTTCAGGTGTTGGATATGGCTATCCTACCATAGCACCTACACAAAAGTGTACATGGCTACCCAAGTCAAAGTTTTGACCATGGCTAATGCCCATTCTCTGTAGAGTATAAACTGCATCCATAACAGATCCTGCACAACTTGACAATGTCCACCATCCAATGACTACTATGATTGACAGCAATGCTGTTATGCATTTTAGAGACACATCTTTGGCTACTGTTTTACATCCCTATCTTTCCACATATCTCAGAGGGAAAGGACATAGTTCACTAAATCTATCAACCTATACTAAGTCCTGGGCTGCAGCAAGAGCAGTGTGGGCAGGAGAGAGAGGGAGGTGATGCTCCCCCTTTACTCTGCTCTCCTCAGACCCCACCTGCAGTCCTGTGTGCAGTTCTGGAGCCCCCATCACAGGAAGGACATGGAAGTGTTGGAGTGGCTCTAGAGAAGGCCACCAAGATGCTGAGAGGGCTGCAGCAGCTCTGCTGTGAGAACAGGCTGAGAGAGTTGGGGCTGTGCAGCCTGGAGAAGAGAAGGCTTCCAGGAGACCTTAGAGTAGCCTTCCAGGATCTGAAGGGGGCTGCAGGAAGGCTGGGGAGGGACTTTTGACAAGGTCTTGTAATGCCAGGACAAGGGGCAATGGGTTTGAAGTGGCAGAGGGGAGATTGAAAGTGGATGTTAGGAGGAAGTTCTTTCCAGTGAGGGTGGTGAGACACTGGCACAGGTTGCCCAGGGACGTTGTGGCTGCTCCCTCCCTGGAGGTGTTCAAGGCCAGGTTGGAGGAGGCCTTGAGTGACCTGTGCTAGTGGGAGGTGTCCCTGCCTATGGCAGGGGGTTGGAACTGCATGATCCTTGAGGTCCCTTCCAACCTTACCGTTCTATGATTCTATGATTTTTTGATTGGAAGTGTGCAATAGCACACAGTGAAATTAAAACCACGCTACAAAACATTTAGACAGATACTAACAGACTTTTAGAGCCTTTCAATAACTTCCCCAAATATGCATTTCTATCCACCCATTCTTACTTGGACCAATTGAATGTGGATAATTTAATTATAAAAATTCATCTAAAGATTTTTTTTATCTAAAATTATTAGTGCTTTAATCAAACTTGATTGAGAGAAGTAACATGGAAAAAAAGGTAACAGCAACCTTTTGTCAAACAGTGAAGTTGTATCTGACTGTACTCTTCACTGAGGTGTGTAGAGTTTGTTAATTTGGCCTGGAACCTGATTCTGCCTTAGTTCATTCACCTACTACCAATAAATACAGTAATGGAACTATTTTGGGGTTATGGCCTGACATAAGCTCCATCTTCATAGATTCATAGAATCAGTCAGGGTTGCAAAGGACCATTAGGATCATCCAGTTCCAACCCTCCTGCCATGGACAGGGACACCTCAGGCTGGATCAGGCTGGCCAGAGTCTCATCCAGCCTGGCCTTAAACACCTCCAGGGGTTTCTACCACCTCCACGGGCAACCCATTCCAGGGTTTCACCACTCTCATGGTGAAGAACTTCTTCCTAATATCCAGTCTCAATCTACCCATTTCTAGCTTTGTTCCATTCCCCCCAGTCCTATCACTACCTGACAGCCTAAAAAGTCCCTCCCCAGCTTTCTTGTAGCCTCCTTAAGATACCAAAAGAGCACAAGAAGGTCACCTCAGAGCCTTCTCCTTTCCAGACTAAACAGCCCCAACTCCTTCAGTCTCTCATCACAAGAGAGCAGCTCCAGACCTCTGATCATCCTTGTGGCTCTTCTCTGGACACCTTCCAGCACATCCTCTTGTCCCAGATGCTCCAGCACTGGATGCAGTACTCCAGGTGGGGGCTCAGCCGTGCAGAGCAGAGGGGTAGGATCACTTCCCTCACCCTGCTGCCCACACTGCTCTTACTGCAGCCCAGGCTCTGATTGCTCTCTGGGCTGCCAGAGCACACTGACAGCTCACATTGAGCTTCTTGTCCACCAGCACCCCCAAGTCCCTCTCCTCATGGCTGCCCTCCAGCCTGGCACTGCCCAATCTACATCTTGGCATATCTCTGTGTTTATGACCACTGTGTTTGTTCCCATGAAACAATAACAAGCAACACATTGCTCTCTCACGTTGTGCTTTAATAAGTGCATAAAGTACAGAACCTGAGTCTATGTTTCCTCTAAATTGCCTTGGTTCCAACATCAAACATTCAAATTGCATCATTTTTCAAACCCAGATGTAACTCTGCTTTTTGATGGCTCAATTCTGGTACATCATTTGGATTCTGCATACACTGAAAATTCTGCCCACTGTCCCAGCAGCACTTTCAGTTACAACAACAAGGAAAGATACAGTGGGTAAGAAGAAATGGCCTCAGGTTAGTGTCATTAAATAAGACATTAGGAAAAATCTCATCACTTAAAAGAGTTGCCAAGTATCAGAATAGGCAACCCAAGCAAGCAAGTGGTGGAGTCTCCATCCCTTGAGGTATTTATAAGGTGCAGATGTGACATTTAGTTGTGGTGGACATGGCAGCACTAGGTTAAGAGCTGGACTCGATGCTCTTGAAAGTCTTTTCAACCTAAATGATTCTATGATTCCATTACATTCAGACTTGATCTGAAGTGGTGTATGTGGGTTTTCTGCATTATAAATAGTTCCATATGAAAATGTTGGGGTTTGGTTTTTTTTAACTGCCAGTCTGAGTCCTTTCCCTTGCCCCATGTGATGGTTTGGGAGTTCCCTGCCCCCCACACTTTGTAAAATGACCCAGACTAGAACTCAGCCAGCTGGAAGTTAAGGACTGAAGCTCTATTTACAGCTCAGCACAATGTACAAGCAGAGATAGACACAACAGACAGGAATAGTTACAGACATAGACAAGTTAAAGGTAATACAGAAACACAACTCCCCTCCCAGAAGTCAGAGACCCCAGGAGGGGCTCCCAACCACCCTTCCACCTTCTCCCCACCCCTGTACCTTACCCCAAGGTTTGCCTTACATGCAAGGGAAATTAGGAGGATCAACCAGGGGGGTTAGAAGAAAAGTGGTTAGTGAGAATTAATCAGCAGAGGAGCCAGAGCCAGAAGCTGCTAGACCACCCCAGACGCTGCTCTCCCAGCAAGCAACAGACAGAGACTTATCTATATTTTGGTTATTTTTCCCAAAACAATTTCCAGCAAGCCTATGAGTGCAGTAGACATCATGATGTTTTCCTTTCACAGCCTACAGTGTAATTTTCTCCATTAAAATATTCTAATTAGCCTCAAACCAGCACACCCCAGCAGGAATCTGAGAAACTATGCCTCAGACAGGCAAGATAAACCTACTGGAGTGTACCTATAGCACATGGCTTGTAAGAATCAGTCACCCTCCTTGGTAACATGTATTGCAACAAGTTCACTGGCTAAGTCACTAGTGACTTCTAGAGTCTGTTTGCATTTTTCTCACATACACGCATAACCATATTTGAGGATGGAAGCTATGGAAGACTTTCAAAAGAGCTGTCTTGAATAAGAAATGATAGCTGTGCTAGATCTGGTTTTGTTCTAGAATGATCAGGAGAAGAAATTGTGTTTCTGTAACATCAAGCCCAGTATTTTACAGTGGCATGTCTTATCTGCTATTTCAGACAGAGCTCAAGGGAAATGGAAATATAAAGAAAAGACTCCCTTCAATCATGGAAGATGAAGATGAGGATGAGGTTGAGGAGGGAGAAGAAGAGAGCAGCAGTCTTTCACCAATACGTACAAGAAGCACAAATTGCTCTCAGCAGAAGGGTGGAAGCAATAAAAGCCAGCTAGGGAGAAACTTGAAGCAGCTGGCCTCAGGAACAGTGCCCTTTCATTCACCAATCCGTGCTTGCAGCTCAAATCCCTTAAGAACCAAACATGAAACAGAGCTCCATTACTACTCCAGAAGGAAGGAGAAAACCCTTAAATTGCACCTTTCAGCGCTGACCACCAGTGCTCCACCTGACCTAAGTCCAAGGTAATAGTTATGAACAGTTATTTCCTTCACCATCTTGCAAATCCTATTCAAAAGTTCATTATTGTAATAACATATTCCTTCACTAGTCTAGAATTTTTGTTCATCTCACAGGGAAGGAAAAGTCCTCTTACTGTAGGAGCTATTACACTCTATGCAGAATGTTATGACTTTAAGACTTTATTGTGAAACAATCTAGTTCTCCTAGTGAAAAGAGAAAGTATTGAGCAAAAACTCTGCTCTCATCAGACCCCACCTGCAGTCCTGTGTGCAGTTCTGGAGCCCCCAGCACAGGAAGGACATGGAAGTGTTTGAGCCAGTGCAGAGGAGGCCACAAAGATGATCAGAGGGCTGCAGCAGCTCTGCTGTGAGGACAGGCTGAGAGAGTTGGAGCTCTGCAACCTGGAGAAGAGAAGGCTTCCAGGAGACCTTAGAGTAGCCTTCCAATATCCAAGGGGGCCTGCAGGAAGGCTGGAGAGGGACTATTGACAAGGTCTTGCAATGACAGAACAAGGGGCAATGGGTTTGAACTGGCAGAGGGGAGATTGAAAGTGGATGTTAGGAGGAAGTTCTTTCCAGTGAGTGTGGTGAGACACTGGCACAGGTTGCCCAGGGAGGTTGTGGCTACTCCCTCCCTGGAGGTGTTGAAGGTCAGGTTGGATGAGGCCTTGAGTGACCTGTACTAGTGGGAGATTTACCTCCCTACGGCAGGGGGTTGGAACTGGATGATCCTTGAGGTCACTTCCAACCTTATCATTCTGACTCTATGATTCAAATTACAAAAATTCCTATTTGAATAGTCTGGCTTTAGGGTATCATTTTGTCCATATAATAATACACATAGCCACAACGGCACTGTGAAAACATTTGGTATCCGTCACGGAGACAGCAATTTAGAAAGCAAGCCAAGGATAATACTGCATAGCTGGGCAAGCACAAAAATTGCTGAAGGGGAGGACTACAATGGAAAACTATTTCCTAGCAATTTCAGAAAGTATTTAGAGCTTTTGGGTTTGGGTTTGTTTTTTTTGTTTGTTTGTTGGTTGGTTGGTTGTTGTTGTTGTTGTTGTTGTTTTGGGTTTTTTTATGCTAGAGAAAAGAAACCTGATAATGTAAGTTACGTGAAAAACAAGTATGGAATTGAAAAATCCTGGTTTACTGTGGCTTTTGACACAAAAGCTACACAATAGTTTATTGTGGCATTATTATTTTACTTGGATGTAACACATAAGGTGAATTATGCATCTTATCTCTAAATTGCTGCAACATAATAATTGACTAGTAACCAAGAGATTTGGAATCAGTCCTTTGCAGAAATCAGAATCACTTTCTCATGCGTGAGGAGCTTATGTATTTGATCAGTACAGTTACATTTCAATAGGAGCAGGACCACAGAATCACAGATTCACAGAATGTCAGGGGCTGGAAAGGACCTGGAAAGCACATCTAGTCCAACTCCCCTGCCAGAACAGGATCTCCTATACCAGATCACACAGGAACACATCCAGGAAGGTTTTGAGTATCTCCAGAGATGGAGACTCCACAACCTCCCTGGGCAGCCTGTTCCAGGGCTCTGTTACACTCACAGGGAAAAAAATCCTCCTCATATTTAAATTAATTGTCCTATGCCTCAGCTTCCACCCATTACCCCTTGTCCTGTCACCTGTCATCATCAAGCAGAGCCTGGCTCCAGCCTCCTGGCACTCATCTTTACATGTTTATAACCATTGCTGAAGTCATCTCTCAGTCTCTTCTTCTCCCAGCAGCACAACCCCAGCTCCATCAGACTCTCCTAACAGAGCTGTTCCATTCCCTTAATCCTCTTTGTGGCTCTGTCCTGGACTCTCTCAGACAGTTCTATGTCCTTCTTGAACTAGAGAGCCCAGAACTGGACACAATACTCCAGATGTAGCCTCACCAGGGCAGAGTTAGAGGGGCAGGAGAACCTCTCTCGACCTACTAACCACAACCCTTCTAACACACCCCAGAATGGCATTGCCCCTCCTGGCCATCAGAGCACATTTCTGGCTCATGCTCAACCTCTCATGCAAAACCATTTAAGTTTTGTATATACAGGGGAAAGCAATGTGTGGAAAACAAGCTTCTATGCTAGCAAAATTGAAATGCACAGTGGGCATTTTCTCATTTGTACTGGTTTGAGGCTAACTAGAATGTTTTAATAGAGAAAATTACACTATAGGCTGTGAAAGGAAAACACAGTGATGTTTACTTCACTCATAGGCTTGCTGAGATGTTTAAAAGAAGAATTCAAAGCATAGATAAGTCAGTGTCTCTCTCTCTGGGGCAC
This sequence comes from Eubucco bourcierii, assembly GCA_013396675.1. Taxonomy (NCBI): domain Eukaryota; kingdom Metazoa; phylum Chordata; class Aves; order Piciformes; family Ramphastidae; genus Eubucco; species Eubucco bourcierii. The sequence continues at coordinate 86,321 of VWZE01015715.1, forward strand.
AACATCTCAGGTGGTCTAGCTTCTGGCTTCTCTCTGCCAATTAATTTTCACTAACCACTTTCCTTCTAACCCCACTGGACCCATCCTCCAAACTCACCTTGCCTGAAAGACAAACCTGGGTGAGGTATAGGGGTGGGGAGAAAGTGGAAGGGTGGTTGAGAACCCCTCCTGGGGTCTCTGATTTCTGGGAAGGGGAATTGTGTTTCTGTATTCCCTTTAACTTGTCTATGTCTGTAACTATTCCTGTCTATAGTGTATATCCCAAACTCCCAAACCATCACATCATTTCTTTCATAGATCTCCTATGGATGTGGTTCAAGTCAGCTCTAAGGTCATTATCGCTTCCATAACACACAGCACTTCAGGGAAAAACTACTTTTCATATTTTCTGCTGAAATGCAATCTTGCTATGATGGTTTGGGAGTTCCCTGCCCCCCACACTTTGTAAAATGACCCAGACTAGAACTCAGCCAGCTGGAAGTTAAGGACTGAAGCTCTATTTACAGCTCAGCACAATGGACAAGCAGAGATAGACACAACAGACAGGAATAGTTACAGAAATATACAAGTTAAAAGTAATACAGAAACACAATTCCCCTCCCAGAGATCAGAGACCCCAGAAGGGGCTTCCAACCACCCTTCCACTTTCTCCCCACCCCTCTACCTTACCCCAGGGTTTGCCTTACACCCAAGGTGAGTTTGGAGGATGAGCCAGGGGGATTAGAAGGAAAGTGGTTAGTGAGGTTACTCGGCAGAGAGGAGAAGGCCAGAAACCAGACAGCTCCAGAGTGTCTGCAAGCCAAGAGTGTCTTATCTTTGTTTTGTATTCTTTTCTTAAACGTCTCAGCAAGCCTATGAGTGCAGTAGACATCACCATTGTTTCCTTTCACAACCTATCATATCATTTTCTCTATTAAAATATTCCAATTAGCCTCAAACCAGCACACTTGCTCATTATTGTTCTGAAAATAAGCAGGCAGACTTTGGCACCCAAGACTGAAAGGGCAAATGTGAAACAAGTATTGTTGCATATATTGTGATTGCTTCCTAGTTCCATTCATAATTTTTGTAACTGCAGAATAATCCTGTTAATAGGCTGGGAAATTGGCCCAAGATGTATGGGGTTTCAGTTTGTTTCCACCCAAAACAACTATTGTATTGTTTTACAGAATTAGTTTATATTATTAGAATATTTAAACAGAAAAAAAAAATAAATAAAACAAACCAAAAAACTTTTAAAAGACCCTTGAATGTTTCTTAGCAAGTATTAAAGTGCAAATAGCCCTTCATGAAGATACTGTCTTTTGTTTGCTGTTGGACAGCTGTTAGACAGTGTAAAGGAAAGGCAAGACTGAGGTAGAAATACCCAGACAGTGAAGTTGTGAGATGTATAACCACAATTCATCAAAAGAATCTATTTTGCCTGTTAAGGAACTTGTTCTACTGTCAATGTTTCCTAGACAAAAACCATCCAGAACTCTTCCTTAGTGCTTCTGGTTCTTTTCTAACACACCACAGTGAAGGCACAAGGTATAGATGCCAGCATCCTGACTTCTAGGATACAGTCATGGCCTTCTCAATCACTTTCTGAGTACTCCGACAGAAGTAGACAGTTATCAAAAATAAGGGAGTGTGAGTGGTAATGAAGGCAGGTTTTGGAAGGAGCACACATGGATGGGTGCATGTATATAGAAGAGGTCATATTGTTAAACCTTTGTGACTTTTTGGCTTTTAGGAATGGAGATGCGTGTCTTCAGGAGAAAAATCAGGGCTGTACAGTAGCTAATCAGAAAGGGGTGAGACTTACTAATTATTTTGTCCCATTGTGTTTTCATTTTACTGGACTGTGTTGCTACACCAACCAGTTCATTGGATGTGAATTACGGGCACCTTGCTCAGTATGTATTTCCCACATAAGTACCTATCTTTTGGCTCTCAGGAAGTAGCTATTTTTGCTAATATGGTTTCTTTCTAGTGTGAATCTTGACCCAAGTTTTAAGAACATAACATCTATAAATTCCAGGTCACATCTGAGCAGGTATTCCCCTGTGCACTTTGAAGGCAGTTAAAATGTTAGCATTTTATATAATTAGAAACCTCCACGAAAGGGATATTGATGTTATAAAATTTGCTTTTTGAAGCAGTGCAGCCAGGTGACATTAAATAGACTCTATAGCAAATTTCAAAGTAATCATTCAGGTTTTCAGCTGCACGTAACAGTATAGGCCACAGAAGTTCAAACACCACATTTCAGTTTCATCTCATTCCAGAGGCTGGTTAAGATTAGACCAAAGTCTAAATAACATTCAACTGACATCATGAATACTAAGGGAGGAGACAAAGCCCTAAACTCACCTGAAGAGCCAAGGAGGACAATATATGGTATTTGAATAGAGCTCTAGGTTACATGGGTCTTTCAAGTGTAAGTGTTGGAGCGGGTCCAGAGGAGGCCACAAAGATGATCAGAGGGCTGGAGTAGCTCTGCTATGAGGACAGACTGAGAGAGTTGGNTAGAGGTGTTCAAGGCCAGATTGGATGAGTCCTTGAGTGAGCTGTACTAGTGGGAGGTGTCCCTGCCTATGGCAGGGGGTTGGAACTGGATGATCCTTGAGGTCCCTTCCAACCTTACCATTCTATGATTCTATGATTGAGGAGAAAGTTCTTCACTGAGAGAACCATTGGCTACTGGAATGGGCTGCCTGGGAAGGTGGTGGAGTCGCCGTCTCTGGAGGTGTTCAAGGCGCATTTGGACATGGCACTTGGTGCTGTGATCTAGTCTTGAGGTCTGTGGTGACAGGTTGGACTTGATGATCTTTGAGGTCTCTTCCAACCCTGGTGACACTGCGATACTGTGATTCTATGATTCAAGCCAAAAACATCACAAATATCCCTTTGTAGTCTGTTCTTGTTCCTCCACATCAGGAGGAACCTCCACATCAAGTTCCTCCACATCAAGAGTCAGTCAGGAGGTTTGCTTGACTATATACTTATTAGGTAGAAAGTCTGATTTCCATCATCACAAAGTTATCACCATTGACTGACAAGCCAAGAACTGTCTGCTTTGGCCCTTCCACATTATTGTTTGACTTATCTGTGACTATAAGACAAATTCTGAGCTTAGAGAATACAAGAAGTTGCTGTTTCACATCTGTCAACTGGCAGTCTTTGATGTTACTTCCATTGGCTCTAAAACTGTTCCCTTTGTAGCACAGTTTATTTGTATTATATATAATAAACTGTAGCACAGTTTATTATATATTATAAATCCAAAATTCATAATTGAATACAGGTTATTCTTTATATGTAGACACTTGATTATTATGTGTTATGTTATTATTATGTATTATATTATTATTATGTATTGTATTATATTATTATTATGTATTAAGTGTGTATCTAGATATTATTATGCATTATGCATGTACATATTATCAGTATGTATAAAATGCTTAATTATTTTGTTTTCCTTTAAATTCCTTGACACTGCTAATTGGAGATCAACTGCATGAGAGGAAATAACTGACAAAAATGCTTTTTTCCAGTAGTTACATTTAATACCAATACTACTGTAACTAGAACATTGCAGGTTGGTCTACACATTGCTCTATAACCAATTTACAAACAGGATTGCTTGACCTGAGCTAGTTTTAAACACATTTGAGAGCAGTTAGCTGTTTGCATGGCATCCCTTTCTCTACAAGTGGCTGTGATCTTTAGTGATTCACAAGAAGACATAACAATATAACAGTTTTTACTTTTCACTAAACTTAATGTTGTGCAAAATTTACCATTGCTTTAAAACGTGCCCTTTAGGAGTAATTTTGACAAGATGATTATCAATCTGATCTTTATGAAACTGTTTATGAAATTGCTCCATCAGTCCAATTTTTCTCAACAGAATTGTTGATGGGATTGAAGACGGAAGCCATAATGAGGAAAGCCAAACCTTTGACTTCAGCGGCGATCAGCTCAGGCAGGAATCCAGGTTATCTCCTACAATTGGAGGTGAGTGTTGCCTGAGAAAGGAAAAAAAAAAAATCACCCTTTAAAAAAAAAAAATTTCATAACAGCTTTTTGTTTCCCTTTGTATCTTTGCTTCTCAGAAGTGGCAGAATGGATTCAACATGTAACTGTACTTTCAGTACAATTTCAGTACCACAACTGGTGCTATAGAAAAATACCACAGGGTCCCAAAGGCCATTTGCTGTTTTCCTGCTGACAGTTACAACAAAATTGCCTGCAAAGAGCACTGTATTTTCATGTCTTAGATTTTGCCAGCAGGACTGTAGGATCAGCCAGTAGCCCCATGTTCCCAAACTTCGGGGCATGGAAGGTATTAAACCCAAGGACATCATCCAACATGGTTCATTCTATTATCAACATTTTGAAACCAGAATTCAAGAGTAGCCACATGCAAACTTGTCTTCAAATTTTAAAAAGGTATTTGCAGAAATGGAGGAGTATGGAAGCATATATATTTTTGTGAAAACATTGAATACCAAGAGGTTTTTAGGAAGTCTCAAATGACCTAAAAAAATGACCTCAAACAGTTGACAAAGTAGCACCATAGAAGAATAGAGAATGTCAACACTGGGAAACAAAATGAGAAATAAAAAGGCAGAGAGGGAAACCTGTGAACTAACACTGAAGTGACACAACTAGTGCAGCTCAGACTGTTTCTGAGATTTTCTCTTTTACCAGGACATTGAACGGTTGGAGCAGGTCCAGAGAAGGGCCACGAAGATGCTCAGAGGGCTGCAGCAGCTCTGCTATAAGGACAGGCTGAGAGAGTTGGGGCTCTGCAACCTGCAGAAGAGAAGGCTTCCAGGAGACCTTGGAGTAGCCTTCCAGTACCTGAAGGGGGCTACAGAAGGACTGGGGAGGGACTATTGACAAGGTCTTGCAATGCCAGGACAAGGGGCAATGGGTTTGAACTGGTAGAAGGGGGATTTAGACTGGATGTAAGGAATAAGCTCTTTACAGGGACAGTGGTGAGACACTGGCATTTGAACTGGCAGAGGGGAGATTTAGAGTGGATGTTAGGAAGAAGATCTTTACAGTGAGGGTGGTGAGACACTGACACAGGTTGCCCAGGGAGGTTGTGGCTGCTCCCTCCCTGGAGGTGTTCAAGGCCAGGTTGGATGAGTCCTTGAGTGACCTGTGCTAGTGGGAGGTGTTCCTGCCTATGGCAGGGGCTTGGAACTGGATGATCTTTGATGTCCCTTCCAACCTTACTATTCCATGATTCTATAAGTACAGTCCTCATACAGTTATGTAATTTTTCTGCATGGAGCCTCTTAGGGCATATAAAAACACCTTTCTTACACATCATACACAAGGTTTTATTTTCACTCAATCCAAGTGCAAACTAGGATTTGGTCAAGAATAACTTTGCTATTAGGAAGTGACCCTTCCCTCATTGACACGCATGTGCATTATTTTCAGAGTCCGAAATTGGTGCTGCTGTGCTTGTTATCAAAGCAGAAGAGACAAAACAGCAGATCAGCAGGCTGAACAATGAGGTAATGGGTTCTTGTGGCGGGGTGGAGGATACTACCAGTGATTAAAGGAATGCTGAAGAAAACTCAGAAAATTTGGGAATATGACAAGGGTGTGATAAATGAGTACGCAAAACTGGACATTTAGGGCAGTTTGGGGCTTTAAACTCTTTCAAAGATTAATTTTCTCATAAAAGTTTGCATTGTGTGCTAAGAGCTAAAAATGCAGTGAGGTTAGCAGAGTTAGCGTATCTAAATTCGATAGGCTCCATCCTGTTCCAGCTGCACTTCTTTTTCTCTCCTCTCATTCTTTCCTTGAAGCCTCTCTTGACATTGCCTTTGTCTTGTTGAATGCTACAGTTCTGGAGACCTGCACTGAAGGAAATGTAGATCCAGCTACCTTCCACTTAATGTCAAATGTTTCAAATCACTTTACCTGTACATATTTACAACAGGGAGCTTCCCCTGCAGTGGAATCATGGCACTGTTGGGGATCTCTAGGTGTGTGTGGGAGAGGATGACACGAGGAGAGATGACCAGCTGATACCAACATGACACATCCAAGATCACCTCTTTATTGCATAAAGCCAGCATGTACTCATACAGGAGAGATTGCCTAGTCACAACTTATGCATTTTCTGATTGGTTAGAGGCAGTTCTTCACGAGCTGTTCACACACTGGTAAGGCACCTTCAACATGGTCACCATCAGGCACCCTGTTTTTCTGTGCTACAGCCTTGTTTAACATAACTACCTTCCTGTTCTGCATAGCTACTTTCTTATCCTGGATGACTCATAGCAGAAGGAACAGCTGTGCCAGCAGCTCTCCCTCCTTAGCAGTTCTTTCCCTCATGACCCTTTGTTCAACTTAGTTCTCAACTAGTGTATCCCGATAGCAAGACACAACATTCATCCATTGCTGCTCAAGCAATATGACCTGAGAAGCACAGGGTCAATACTGTCCCATGTCCACCTGGAGACCAGTGACAAGTGGTGTCCCTCAGGGGTCAGTGCTGGCACCAGAGCTGTGTACCATCTTTGTCAGTGACATGGACAGAGGAATCAGTGCACCCTCAGCAAGTGTGCAGATGGCACCAAGCTGTGCAGCACAGTTAACTTGCTAGAGGGCAGGGATCCATCCAGAGGGACCTGGACAGGCTGCAGAGGTGTGCCCAGGCCAACCTCATGAGATTCAACAAGGCCAAGTGTAAGGTCCTGCACCTGGGTAGGCACAATCCCAAGCACAACTCCAGGCTGGATGGGGAATGGCTGAGAGCAGCCCTGAGGAAAAGGCCCTGGGGATCTGGGTTGATGAAAAGCTCAACATGAGGCTGCAGTGTGAGTGCAGCCCAGACAGCAACTGTGTGCTGGGCTGCAGCAAGAGCAGTGTGGGCAGCAGGGCAAGGGAGGGGATT
>VWZE01015716.1:14013-25832 GCA_013396675.1 Eubucco bourcierii
ACAAAAGAGAGAGAGAAAATAAAAGAAAAAGGAAAAAAAAGAGAGAAAGTAGAACTTCAAGAATCTGATTGTTTTCTCAAGGCACTCAGGAGGTATTATGTTCTTGGTCAATAACATTGCCTTTATGATCATATTGACAATGTGTGCAGAAATGTACATGGCATGGCAAATTACAGTTTAATGTCAAATGACAATAAAACAGTCAGAGATTATTCAACCAAAACAAAATATCACTTTAATTAAGCATTCCACAGGATAGCTGTAGCAAATACGTTATTAACACATAAAGTACTCCCTTTAAGGTAAGGCTTATGCTATAAGAAAGCAAATTCAGACCTGGGGCCAGCAGCCCATATTTCACTCATCCCATTGTGCAAAGGTCCAGCAGCACATTTAATCAGATCCAGTTGCCCTTGAAGCTGAAAGGGAGCCTTTCCATTTTAATGACCCGTGAGTTACCGCATGTACTGAATTGGAGGCAAGAGCTGGAAGAACATACCCTTAAACTTAATGACAAAGTTCCATGTTGGGTTTGATCTTTCTTTTACAGAGAGGTGAACTTCAGAAAATGTAGTAGTTTAATTTCTGATGCTCATGGCACAAACCTGGAAAACTCACAGACAGGCTTTCCCATGCAGGTTTTTGGTGGTTCCTGCTTCCAGTCAGATGGAGGAGCAGAACCCAAGACCTTGCTTGCTTGTGAATTAGACAACCCTGGAGTACCTGTTGTGTGGATAGTGATGCCTGTGCCAAAACAGACTGAGGAGCAGAACCCAAGATCTTGCTTGCTTGTGAATTTAGACACCCTCAGGCTTGTGAATTAGACAGCCCTGGAGTACCTGTTGTGTGGATAGTGATGCCTGTGCCAAAATAGACTGAGGAGCAGAACCCAAGACCTTGCTTGCTTTTGGACACCATTGTGGTACACGGTGTGTGGATGGTGATGCCTGTGTTAAATCAGACTGGGGGCCAGAACTCACAGCCTTGCTTACTTGTGAATTAGACACCATTGTGGTACATGTTGTGTGGATGGTGATGCCTGTGTTAAATCAGACTGGGGGCCAGAACTCACAGCCTTGCTTCCTTGTGAATTAGACACCATTGTGGTACATGTGTGGATGGTGATGCCTGTGTTAAATCAGACTGGGGGCCAGAACTCACAGCCTTGCTTCCTTGTGAATTAGACACCATTGTGGTACATGTGTGGATGGTGATGCCTGTGTTAAATCAGACTGGGGGCCAGAACTCACAGCCTTGCTTACTTGTGAATTAGACACCATTGTGGTACATGTTGTGTGGATGGTGATGCCTGTGTCAAATCAGACTGGGGGGCAGAACCCATGTTGTGGTGCATGCTGTGTGGATGTTCAAGAGAGAAGATTGTGAAAGCCAAGAAGTGGGGATCTGTGTAAATACAGGCATTAACAGATCTTTTTCAAAGACATTGAAAGACTTCTGTGAGCTTTACTATGGCTCTTACTTAATTTTCTTGTTTCCTCCTTCTTTTCTTAAACAGGTTGATAAAATCAAGATGAAATACAGCAGAAAAAATATTTGCTCTTGTTAATGTCAGTGAGATTTTTGATAACCAGTTTTGCCAGGCAAACTGCCACTGATGGTGGGTTGCTTTTAGGATGCACATTTGTATGAAACCTCATGTTTGAAAAATGTTGTTTCTTTAGGGTGTGATAGAATTGGCTGGCATCAAGCCTCAGTAAGAACCTGAGGAATAATCCACACTCTGTATTTTATTCTGCAAGTTTTCAGTAAGGGAGGAGCGAGTAGGTTGTTAGTACAAACTGTGAGGAAAAAAAAACTCAAGTCATTATCTTGTGTTCCTAGGCATCAGACAACTCCTTTATGTTCATTTACACACAAGGAAAAAAATAGCAAGATGGCTTGATATCATAGAATCATGGGCACTGAAAGGGACCTCCAGAGATCATCATCAGGTCCAACCCCCCTGCCAAAGCAGGATCACCTAGGGCAGGTCACATACCAACGTGTCCAGATAGGTCTTGAAAGTGTTCAGAGAAAGAGACTTCACAACCTCTCTGGGCAGTCTGTTCCAGTGCTCTGTCACACTTATAGTAAAGAATTTTTATCTCATGTTGAGGCGGAACTTCCTGTGTTCCAGTTTGTGTCCATTGCTGCTATCATAAGACACCACTGAAAAGAACCTGACCCCTTCTTCTTGACACCCACCCTTCAGATATTTGTAAACATTAACAAGATCCCCCTTTTCCAGACTGAACTCCCCCAGGTCTCTCAGTCATGAGACGGATGTTCCAGTCCTTTAATCCTCTTTGTAGCCCTTTGTTGGACTCTTCAGTAGTTCCCTGTCTGTCTTGAACTGGGGAACCCAGAACTGGTCATGATACTGTATATATGGTCTCACTAGGGCAGAAAGAGAAAACCTCCCTTCATTTGCTGGACATGCTTTTGATGCCCCCAAGGATACCATTTGCCTTCTTGGCCACAAGGGCACACATACATATAGAATCATAGAATGGTAAGGTTGGAAGGGACCTCAAGGATCATCTAGTTCCAACCCCCTGCCATAGGCAGGGACACCTCCCACTAGTACAGCTCACTCAAGGCCTCCTCCAACCTGGCCTTGAACACCTCCAGGGAGGGAGCAGCCACAACCTCCCTGGGCAACCTGTTCCAGTGCCTCACCACCCTCCCTGTCAAGAACTTCCCCCTAACATCCAGTCTAAATCTCCCCTCTGCCAGTTTAAATCCATTACTTCTCATTCTGTCATTGCAAGACCTTGTCAATTGTCCCTCCCCAGCCTTCCTGTAGCCCCCTTCAGATACTGGAAGGCTACTATCAGGTCTCCTGGAAACCTTCTCTTCTCCAGGCTGAAGAGCCCCAACTCTCTCAGCCTGTCCTCATAGCAGAACTGTTCCAGCCCTCTGATCATCCTCGTGACCTCCTCTGGACCCACTCCAACACTTCTATGTCCTTCCTGTGCTGAGGGCTCCAGAACTGCACACAGGAGTCCAGGGGAAGTATCATAAATACATACAATACTGTATATATAGTCTTACTAGGGCAGAAAGAGAAAACCTCCCTTCAACTGCTGGACATGATTTTGATGCCCTCCAGGATACCATTTGCCTTCTTGGCCACAAGGGCACATCGCTGTCCCATGAGTGACTTCCTGTCTACCTGGATTCCAACATCCTTCTCCGTGGAGCTGCCTTCCAACAGAAAATGTCTCCATGAAGGCCACAAAACTCCTGAAGTATCTATCTCAGCAGGGTGTAATTTTTTATTCTCTGGTATTCATTGTAACATTTCATAAAATCAATGTGAAAGTTATATTGCATGAGAATATATATACACGCACACACGTGCATGTGTGCTTGATCCCAACTCAGTTAAATAAATGCCACTGCTTGTATTTGGAATCAAACCCTCAAGATGTTAGGTCATTCCTCCCTCCACCTGTGCTGCTGGCCAAACAGCTTTTTGCCCAAAAACTACCTCTAAACAGCCACGAGTGTCAGATTTGCCTAAAGAAGTAGGGTTGATGCATCTCCTAGCATGCCACATGGAACTGGTGCATCTTCTCTGCTGAAATGCACCAAAGGCAGTGAGGACTATAGTTTTCCACGCCCATTGTATGACCATACAGACATTTTCAAGTGTCAAAGCACCAGTTTGTTTTGGTTTTGTCGGGTTTTTTTTTTGCTGCAGCAACTTCAGTCTTAGAGGGGGAAAATAGGTCATTTGGCTGGATGCATATGGAATAGTGATGAAAAGTTTTGTAATTTCTCATCAATGAAGGCTCAATCAAATCTTCATAAAGTTGAAGAGTTCATCATCCTATCTCTTTGGCCCCTGAAGACCATGGACAGTCTGTCATAAAAAGAATAATTTCACATCAGCTTTGGGAGTTGTAAGGGAGATGGTTTCTGTATATATACTCTGTGGTGAGAAAAGCAGGGATAAGCTGTGGGAGAGGAAAAGTGGAGCACAGAGATACTGTCTCTCTTTTTGCCCTGGGGAATAGAATATTCCATTAATGTATGGGGTGTTTCTCTAGTTATTTTTGGGGGGGTTGGTTTGGGTTTTTTATATATATGTGTGTATGTATATATATACACACACACATATATATACACTCTAGAAGTTAGTAAAAAAAAAAGTCTTAGGCATTTTTCCATCTTGTGAAGCTGAAGTTGGTTCTTAATTTACTAATTGTCTTCCCTCCTGGTGGAAAGTTCTCTTTTAATCCATTGGCAGCATCCAGTGGAGGGGGGGAGGGAGTTTGTGTTTGGCTTGTTGTTTGTTTTTCCATTAAGAAATTAGGGATGCTGATTTTGGTTTTTCTTCCCCTTCTCCTTTAATGGGAATTTAGAGCTATGGTTTGAGCAATCCCAGCTAATTTGGTGTCGAAAAGTTGAACAGATTTTTGCTGTTCAGTCAAACTCTTCTTGTAGTCCTGCAGATTTAAGCTCTTATTTGACTTTTAGTGCTGTGAAGTGATGGGCAAACAAGTTAGAGAGATTTGATGAACCTCACAATATTTTGGGAGCCACAGCTTGTAATCATCTGATTTCCTATATACCTGACCTGTTAATTTGGAAGATGATTTATGTTGTTGACAGATAATTGTTGTTGAGTTTAGAATCAAAATATGGGTTGGAAGAAGAAAGGCTTGCTAAGCTGTTGGTCATTCATTAACTGTTAGTGTCTCTGTGGTGTTTGGACTTTTTGTCTTTCTCCTCTTCTACCCAAGTATCACATGAAGAGCATACCACAGAATCACTTCAGTTAGAGAACACCTTTAAGCTCACTGAGTCCAGCTGTTGTCACAGTATCACAGTATCACCAGGGTTGGAAGAAACCTCAAAGCTCATCAAGTCCAAGACCTCAAGACCAGACCATGGCACCAAGTGCCATGTCCAAATGTGCCTCGAACACCTCCAGGGACGGTGACTCCACCACCTCCCTGGGCAGCCCATTCCAGTAGCCAATGACTCTCTCAGTCAAGAACTTTCTCCTCACCTCCAACCTAAACTTTCCCTGGCACAGCTTGGGGAATTTGGTGCTAAACCATGTCCCTCAGCACTGCAGCTTTGGAACACCTCCAGTTTGTGTGTAGGTATGCCTCAGTTTCTAGTGTGGTGACAGTAAGATTCATAGCAATAGGCTATGTGTTATACAATTTTGTTGGCTGTGAGCAGAATCTGTGTCAAATACAACCTATCTCCAAAGCAGGTTAGGATTGGAAGATGCTCTGCAATAATTTGAGGACAGACAAGTGGTCTGACATAACAGTTTGTGACCAGCAGGAATAGGAAAGTGATTGTGCCCCTGTACTTGGAACTGGTGAGGCCACACCTTGGATAGTGGATTCAGTTTTGGGACCCTCACTACAAGAAAGACATTGAGGTGCTAGAGTGTGTCCAGAGAAGGGCACCAAAGTTGGTGAAGAGTCTGGAGAACAGGGCTTGTTGGGAGCAGCTGAGGGAATGGGGGGTTGTTTAGCCTGGAGAAGAGGAGGCTGAAGAGACACCTCCCTGTTCTCTCTTCTCCCTAGCATCAGGTTGATAAAACAAGAGGAAATGGCCTGAAACTGTGCCTGGGGAGGTTTAGGTTGGAAATTAAGAAAGAACTCATTACTACAAGAGAGGTCAGGCATTGAAACAGGCTGCCCAGGGTGGTGGTGGAGTCACCATCCCTGGAGGTATTCACCATTACACTTGAGGACACAGTTTAATGACCATGGTGGTCTTAGGTTGAAGATTGGACTTAATAATCTTAGAGGTCTTTTCCAACTGAAACAATTCTATCGTTCTATGATTCTATGACTTCGTTCTTTTAAATCCAGATATAGGGGTGAAAAGAGAAGAATTGGTCACTGATGTTGAGTGTCCTCTCCCATGACCAAGGTACTAGACTTGAAGTTACAGCAACCTTGTGGCACAATGTCTTGACCTCTCACACAAGATAAGCAAGTTCAGTCAAATACTAGACAGTGAGGAAACGGAGTGTTTTACACTTGCTGTCTGAGCGTCGTGGTAATAAAATATCAGCCTGAATGCTTTGGGACAAGACATGAGAACTGTTTGTATAGTGATTAATCATCACAAAATTAACTAGAGAAAACAAGCCTTCTTCCTGACTTGCTTTTTTTTTTTTTTTTTTTTTTTTTTTTTTTAAATACCTCTGCCTTTGAAACTAGAAGTACTTTTTAAAAAGTCTATCTGGAAAAGGCTGCCCAGAGAGGTTGGACTCATCTGAATGCATTCCTGTGTGACCTGCACTAGATTCTATGGTCCTGCACTGACAGTGGGGTTGGACTCTATCTATGGAGGTCCCTTCCAACCCCTAACATCCTGTGATCTTGTGAAAACAAAACAAAACCAAAAACCCACAAGTAAGCAACAAAGCCTCAGTTTTTTCTATCCTCTATCCAAAAACCTTTTGCCATCTAAACAGAAGGTCTTGACAGAAGCATTTCAACCATCTCTACAGAAAGGTTTCAGAAATACGTGATTGCTCTTTGAGCAATCTCTCTGGATGCATTTGTTTGAAGATGTTGTGGTCCCCCTATGAGGGACATGGAACTGCTTGAGAGAGTCACAAAAATAATGAAGGGAATGGAACATCTCTCTTATGAGGAGAGCCTGGAGGAGCTGGGGCTTGGAGCTTGGAGAGGATGACACTGAGAGGTGACCTCATTGTTGCTTATAAAGACGTAAAGGCAAGTGCCAAGAGGCTGGAGCCAGGCTCTGCTGGGTGATACCCAGTGACAGGGCAAGGATCAATGGGTGGAAGTTGAGACACAGGAAGTTCCATGGAAACATGAGGAGAATTTTTTTTCCCTCTGAGGGTGCCCTTGTCCCACCAGACTGCCCAGAGGGGTTGTGGAGTCTCCCTCTCTGGAGATATTCAAAACCCATCTGGATGTGTTCCTGTGTGATCTGGTCTAGGTGATACTGCTCTGGAGGGAGGTTGGACTGGGTGAGCTTTTGAGATGCCTTCCAGCCCCTGACATTCTGTGATTCTGTGATAGTTTAGGTAAGTGCTAAATAATGATGGCTGGCTGTTTGTCTAATCAAACATGACACAATATGTTGCCCACTGCTTTTCTGGATGCAGTGGTTACCATTTGAGAAGCAACCTCTGCCAACTCTTCACCATATTGTGGTAGCTGAGGTCCCACACTTATTTCCTGTTCTAAGGGCAAAGCAAACTCTGCTATCTCCTACAGAGTTTTGAGGCAAACATTGATTAATGCTGACTTTTTAATGGTAACCACTGTGATTTTTTTTTTTTATTCCTATAATTCACAGTATTGTACATAATAATAATATGAATAGCACTGAATTATTTATACACTTATGTTGGTAAATAATGATGAGGTAATAACAGTGAATTATTTCTATGTTTAAACCAGTAAATAATGGCAAGGAAGAAAAAATCCTTTAGAGTAGGCTCAGTCTCTTGCTAGCCTACACCAATTATATGATGTTTGCAAATAATTATTTTTTTTTTATGCTAAAAGAGCAGAGGTGGCTTGGGGAGATATTTAGGCTCCAAGAAAACATTTAGAAGTTAGAACATTCAAACAAAGCCCCAGTGTGGTGCTGTGAGATCAGTTGTTGCCACAATCCTTGGATGTATAAACGGAAGCGAAAAACAGGAGGTGTCTTTTGCATTGCTGAGATTCATACCAAGACGCTGTTTGGGTTGCCACTTTTGAGAAGGATGTTGAAATGTCAGAGTCCAGCGAGTATTTGGGGACCAAATGGTGTTGAGTGCTCTCTCAGTGGGTTTGCAGATGACACTAAGCTGTGAGAGAGTGTTGACCTGCTGGAAGGTTGGAAAGCTCTGCAGAGGAACGTGGGACAGGCTGATTCAGTGAATGAGGTTCAGTGTGGGTGCCTGGGTCCTGCATGTTAGTCAAAACAACACCATGAAGGCTCCAGGTTTGGGGGAGAGTGGCTGGAAACTGCCCAGCAGAAAAGAACCTGGGGTGTTTCAGCATGGAGAAGAGGAGACTCAAAGGAGACCTCATTGCTCTCTACAACTACTTGAAGAGAGGTTGTGGCCATGTGGTGTTGGTCTCTTCTCCCAGGCATCCAGGGACAGAACAAGAGGACACAGTATCAACTGTGTCAGGGCAGGTTTAGACCAGGTGTTAGGAAGAAGTTCTTCCCAGCAAGAGTGATTGGCATTGGAATGGGCTGCCTGGGGAGGTGGTGGAGTCACCATCCCTGGAGATGTTTAAAAAGAGGCTGCATGAGGCACTTGGTGCCATGGTTTAGTTAATTAGAAGGTGTTAGGTTGGACTCTGTGATCTTGAAGGTCTTTCCCAACCTGGTTAATTCTGTGGTTCTGTGTTGTGGGACAGCCAGCTAAATGTGAGCCAGCAGTGTGCTTAAATGGCCAAGAAGGCCAACAGCATCCTGACCTGCATCAGGAATGATGTAACCAGAAGTGACCGTCCCTGTGTGCTCAGCACTGGGGAGACCACACCTTGAGTCATGGGTTGAGTTTTGGGGCCCTCACTACATGAAAGTCTTTGAGATGCTGGAGCAGGTTCAGACAAAGGCAACGAAACTTGTGAAAGGCCTGCAGAACAGGTCTTGTGAGAAGTGTCTGAGGGAACTGGGGTTATTCAGTCTGGAGAACAGAAGGCTGAGGGGAGAGCTGCTCGCTCTCTGTAGCTCCCTGAAGTGAGGCAGGAGCACGATGTGGGTTGGGCTTGTCTCCCTAATAACAAGTGACAGGACCAGAGCAAACAGCCTCAAGTTGCCCCAGGGGAGGTTTAGGTTGGATATTAGAAGAAACTTCTTCCCTGAAAGGGTTCTCAACCCTTGGAATAGGCTTCCCATGGAGGTAGTTGAATCCCTGTGCCTGGAGGTGCTTAAAAGATGCAGAGATGTGTTGCTGAGGGATGTGATTTAGCACCATACTCGGTAGTTATGTAATGGTTGAACTTAATTATCTTTAAAGTTTTTTTCCAACTGAAATGATTCCATGATTCTAAGTAGCTGTAAGAAACCCCTGAAGGTGATAAGGATGAAGTTCCCCTTCTCAGCTTTGCAGAGAAGAGGATTGAGAGGTGGATTGACTTGAAGAAGCTCTCAGGGGAAGCGAGTACCGAGCAATACAAAATTGTTTAATTTGGTGCATAAATGATGCCAAACAAAACTAGTACCAGGAAGCTGAAATAAGGCAAATGTAAACTGGAAGTGTAAGCATTCCTGGAATAAATAACTGCTCAAACAAACTGCCAGCACAAAGAGAGGTTGCTTTTTGCTTCTTCAGATCAAGACAGAAGGCTGTTTTCTAGAATCTAAGCTTTGAACAGTGTTGGTAAATTAAAAGACACTAAGCTCATCTGCTTGGAGTTTTTCAAGGTCAGTGACATATGCCTAAATTAGCAGTGGGTAAACCCTGATTGTTGGGGTTTGGGTTTTTTGGTTTTTTTGGGGTTTTTTTGCATTTATCTGTAGTCATGCATGTGATTTTGGCTGAACACAACTAGCAGAGTTTACTACTGGGGTAATTTCATCCGTGGCGTTTCATAGCCTGCAATAAACAGTTCGGCCTGGACAAAGTCATGTTTCCTCCAAACTTAAATTGCATCGAGCTGTTGTGTGCGAGCAGTGTGTGTTGCACGAGGTGTGGAGCATGGAACGGAGATGAGAAGGGTCTGGGATTCATTTCCAGCCCTGCCACCAACTGGTTGTCTTCAGGCTATTCTTCAGCTGTCGAGTCTTTGCTTCTTCCCACTTAGAAAATTGGCATAACTGTCTTTACCTCGTTTAGGAGGCATGTCCTGATCTTCAGCTAAAAATTTCAAGGGCTATTACAGTTTATTGTTGTGTTTGTATTTTCGGCCGAGCTTGCTCAGAGCTATTCCTTGGCACTTCTGCAAATGCTCCTGGCTTCTGTTCTGAAGGATTTCACAAGTTTTTTTGGACCAAAAGTCGATTTTGTTATTCTCTAGTTCAAAAAGAGGGGAGGACTCCTTTTTGGATCTGAGAAGAAGGTGAAAAATGCAACTTTTCTTTACGGTCAGGTCCTGCTGTGAAGCTCTTTGCAAATGGGAGGATGGTCAAAGCTGTGTGTCTCCTGGAAAGGAGAAACATTGAGGAGTTGCCTCTTCTGCTTTTATCACTCTGTTCTCAAGAATATTTCCTCCTTCAGTGCCGTTGTGTTACTTAAAATAAGAATGAGATTGCTTCCAGTAGCTGTGGGAGATACATTAGATAGGAATGTTTGCTGGGGCAAGAGAGGAGCGGGTCAGAAGAAAGCGGTGGTTGTTTGCCTGCCTGCCTGATTCAAGGTGCTCAGCTGAAGCATACCTTCCCTCCATGGGTGGCCTTTCTGCAAAGGCATTTAAATGACTCAGGAGCACAAGCTCCACCGACTTCCAGTCTTGTGCAAAACCCTGCAGCGAAGCTGGGTTCGCATCCTCCTCCTCAGATTACCTAAGGTAGGTTCAGCCAGTTGAGGGCTCAGGAGAAATAACATCAAGAGGAACATCATCTGCGCCGCTTGTCCCAGCAAGTCAGCTTAAAACGCTGCCTGTGCGCTGAAGAGCAGCGCAAGAGCCTGACTGGTGCGCGAACAGCTACCGCGCTCGGAAAAGCGGAGGAAACTGCCGTCTGAACATCGCCGGCTGGGTTTTGAACTTCAGTATTGGAGCCAGGTTATTTTTTGAAGACAGAGAAACGACAATAAAAAACCAGAATGAATCAAGTCCTATTTGGAGTGGCATTGGAGAAGCCGAGCTCCAGCTTTGGCTTTTTTTTTTTTCCCCTTCCCCCCACCGCGACTATCGTTAGCCAAGTGAGAGAACCGAGACAGGTTAAATGGTAGCGGAGATGTTGAGCATGGCTGGGGAAAAAAGTCTTTGGAAAAGGAACGGCATATCCCCGTGGGACTTTGTACCTGCAGAGCTTGTGGCCTTTTATCTTTCCTTGGCAAATATTGTATGTTGTTGGACAGTGTCTTTTGCAGTTACTTACAGGAACATTTAATCAAATAATCTACTCCTCTCCCAGGCGACTCAGACCACTGCCGTTTTATAGTTACCTACTTCAGCTGGAACAGTTCCTTTCAGCTGTAAAAGCAAATATGCAACATGGAAAAAAGTCTTGTTTTATCAAAACAGACAGAACTATTCCAGCTGCTGATATTAAGGTAAAAATAGCAAGGTTAAATGTTAAACAACCTCTGAGTGAACGTTTATAACTACAAAGAAAGCCAGACCAACTGCTCTGAAAATGCTCTCCCCAACGAAAAATAAAAATAATAAAATTCTAGCTTTACTTCTCAAAATAAAATTTCTTTTCCCCTACTACTGACGATTGAACACAGTGGAAACTAATTCCCTTGATAACAAACACATCAGTAATTTATGGTTCTTCCTGCTCCCAGCATCTTGTAACTCACAAAAAAGTTTCCAGGGTCAGGTTTGAGTGCTCAAAGTGCTGCTAATGTCTGCTAGTCAGCTTTCCTACAGCTCAAAAAATTTCACTCCTGCAGCTTTTTTGGCTTGTTTTTTGAGAAATCACTGTAGAGGTTAGTGAACTTTTCAATGTGTTGGTATTGAAACTGTGGTCAGACAGTGACAAAAGAAATACAGACAAGAAAGAAAGGAAAGAGGAGGGGGGAAAAAAGTGGAGGGGAAAGAATGAGAAGGGTGGGGAAAGAGAAAGGGAATAGAAAGAAAGGGAAAAAAAGAGAAGAGGGGGGAAAAAGAAAGGGAATAAAAAGAAAGGGGAAAAAAGAGAAGAGGGGGAAAGAGAAGGGGAAAGAAAGAGGAGGGGAAAAAGAGAAA
>VWZE01015717.1:0-25073 GCA_013396675.1 Eubucco bourcierii
GTCCCTGATCTCATCTCATCTGTGAGGAGACAAACTGCTTCCCGTTTTCTGAACTTTTGAATCAACTACATCCGAGACAGCCAGAATGAACTGTAAACTGAGACTGTACTATTCATTATTGTAAATATTTTAGATTAGTCAGATAGTTCTCAGCAAAGCTCTGAGTGAAATAGACAGGGGTGGATTGTGCTGGTTTGAGGCTAATTGGAGTGTTTTAGTAAGAAAAAATTAGATCATAGGCTGTGAAAAGAAAATAATGGTGATGTCTGCTGCACTCATAGGCTTGCTGAGATGTATAAGACACAAATATAGATAAGACAATCAGTCTGTTGGTGTCTGTGTTTCCTCCCTGGGCTTCTGCTGTTCTGCTTGGATCTGTGTAACCCAACTAATCATTCTGCTTCTACACCCCTTTGCTGATCCTGCCAACTCACCTTGCACATAAGGCAGATTCTGGGATAAGAGTGGGGTGTGGAAAGAAGATGGAAGGGTGGTTGGGAGCCCCTCCTGGGGACCCTGATTTCTGGGAGGGGTACTGTGTCTCTGTTTTAACTTGTATATTTCTGTATATAGCTGTAAATATTTGCAATGTGTTGTAAATATCTGCTTGTGTATTGTGCTAAGCTGTGAATATAAAGCTTCATTCCTTAACCTCCAGCTGGCTGAGTCTAGCCTGGGTGAATTCATTGTATGTGTGGGGCAGGTAACTCCCAAACCATCACACCCTGCTCTGGCGGGGGTTGGACTGGGTGATCATAGAGAGAATGGCTCAGGTTGGAAGGGACCTCAAAGATCACCCAGACCAATCTCCCTGCTGTGGGCAGGGATGGTTCTCAGCTAGGCTTAGCTGCTCAAGGCCTCATCCAGCCTGGTCTTGAACTCCTCCAGGCAGGAGGCATCCAAGTCTCTCTGGACAGTCCATTCAAGAGTCTCAGCACCCTCAAATTGAAGAACTTCTTCCTCAGCTCCAGTCTAACCCTGCTCTGTCTTAGCTCCAAACCATTCCCCCTTGGCCTGGTTCAGACACCCTCAGCAAAAGTTCTTCTGCAGCCTTCCTGCAGGATGCCTTCAGCTCTTGGCAGGCAGTTTTGAGGTCCACCTGAAGCCTTCTCCTCTCCAGGCTGCACACCCCCAGCTACCTCACCCTGTCCTCACAGCAGAGCTGCTTCAGCCCTTGCATCATCTTTGTGGCCTTCTCTGGCCTCACTCCAGCAGCTCTGTCTACTCCTTCTGCTGGGGACAGCAGCACTGGAGGTAGGATTGGAGGTGAGGTCTGAACAGAGCAGAACCAAGGGGCACAATCCACTCTCCTGCCCTGCTGCCCACACTGCTCTGGCTGCAGCCAGCACACAGCTGCCTGCTGGGCTGCAGGAGGGCACTGCTGGCTCCTGGGCAGCTGCTCAGCAACCAACACTGCCAAGGCTTTTTCTGCAGGGCTGCTCTCAGCCCCCTCTGCACCCAGCCTGCATTTGTGCCTGGGCTTGGCCTGCCCCAGCTGCAGGACTTTGCCCTGTGACTTGCTGACCCTCCAGCAGCTGGCACTGACCACTTCTCTATCCTGTCCAGAGCCTTCTGGCTGCCATCCCTGCCCTCAAGTGAGTGCCCTGCACCACATGGCTGGCTGCCATCGGCAAACCTGCTGAGGATCCTCTCAGTGCCACTGCCCAGATGTTAAACAGCTCCAGGCCCAGGGCAGACCCCTGAGGAACTGCACTTTGCTCTCCACCTGGGCACTGTGCTGCGCCTCCAGACTCTGTGTCTCTTTCAGCCCCCAGCATTCCATGATTCCATCTTCTTGTCTCCAAGGCTGGTCTCAGCTGCCAGGTGAGCAGAGGTGACCTGCCTCCTCACCCTGCTTGTCACCTACCTGTTGCAAGCTGATCCATCTGCCCACTGCAGCTCACTCAGGGGCAAAGCCCAGCACACGGCCTGCCCACGGGGAGTGGAGGGCAGAGAGATGGCACCCACTAGAGAAGTAATACACTTTTATTGGGGAAGCGCTCTGGAGGGGTGCCAGGCTCTGTCGTACCAAGGAATCCCTCCAGCTCCACTGGATGGGATGTGGGAACCTGAAGGGTGCCCAGCTCTGTGCTTTCCTCCTGGCCAGGAGCAACCCCGGGGGCGGGGGCAGAGGGGAGGGTGGCATCGGTCGAAACCAGCTCGACCCCACGCCGGACATGAGACTGGCAATGGAGAGCCGTGCCCGGAGCCCAGGGTGGCTGGCTGTGGGGCTTGCTGGTGATGACAGATGCTAGGCACGTCCCCGGCGATGCCCTGGGCACCCAGCAGCAGCCCTCTCCCTCTGCCGTGCTCCGTGAGCCCAAGCGGCCGGAGCGGGGCGCAGGAAGCGAGTGCCCCCATTACTGCAGGATATACCGGGGGGTGGGGGTCGAGTACAAGAAGCACTGCCTATGCGGGTGATAATACTGCTAAAAAAGGGGAGGGGGTGTGCCACACATGGCGGTCCTGCCCTGCGTGGGGGGCGGGCAGCTGCCAGACTTGGGCAGGGAGCAGGCAGCAGGGCACGGATGGGGAGGACCAGGTCCTGGGGAGGGAAAAAGGGGATTGAGAGAAATGGAGGCTGGGGAAGTGGAGGCTCAGGGCTCTTCCAGTGCCCCCTGCCCAGTCCAGGCTTCCATGTGAGCTGGCTGTGCCAGCAAACGTCCTTCCTCCCAGTGCCCAGCTGGCCGGTGTGGGGCTGGCGCCCGGCTCCCGGTCACTGCACCGCCTGAGCGGGCACAGCGGCTGCCCTGGGCGGCTCCAGGCTGGCTTCTCGGCTCTTCTTCCTGGGAGGCTTCTTAATGGGGGTTTTCTTCACCGCTTGCTCGCTGGGCACTGCCTGCTCATGGCCGGTGCTGCCGCTTGGCTTCTCCACCCGCTTGGGCTCCCCAGGCGCTGGCTCGACTGCCCCAGGGATCAGTTTCTGCAGGTGGGGGGAGGTGGGCAGCAGCGGTTTGCCGCTCTTCTGGCCAGCGGCGGCTGGAGAGCGCTTGGCTTTCTGCGGAGGGGTGGGCTTCTCCCGCTGGGCACCCACTCCGTTCGCCCGGCTGCCGCCGTCGCCCTTGTTGAGGCTCTGAGTCTTTTCCTTCAGCTGGGCGGCCAGCTCGGAGGCCAGCTGCGGGTGGAGGGGCTCGGAGCGGGCTTTGGCGGCGCCGGGGCTGCGCGGAGCATCGCGGCTGTCCCCGCAGCGTCGCTCCGGCGGCTGGAAGGCGCCCATCTTGCGGAAGGCGCTCTGCACCGCCCCGTTGATGCCCTCCGTCGGCTCCGTGCCGGCTTTACTCCTCTGCTTGGGCTTGGAGGGCGACTGGGGCTCCGCGCCGAGGCTGGCCTTGCTCTCGGCGCCGCCGGGCTCCTTGGTTTGCTTCTGTGCCTTCTCTTTGCCCCGCGCACCACCCCTCTCCTCCGCTCTGCCTTGAACGCCGGCGGATGTCTCGCTCGGGCTCCTCTTCCTCTTGGCCAAGCCCTGGTACTGCTCGGGGCTGCCAGAACGGGCAGCCGCTCGCTCCGGGGACCGGCTGGGCGCCGGCAGCGAGTTGGACTGGTTGGAACTGTACCTGCCGTGGATCCAGGAGACTTTGGGCTTTGTGGCCGGATCTGGGGGACGAGGCTTGGTCCTTTCCGGAGACGGCGGCTTCCCGGGGCCGCGGGGGTCGGCGGTGCCATCCTCCTCCTCCCTGGAATGCTTGGAGTGGCGAGCGACGCGGGCATAGAGCGCGGCAGCGGCCGAGCCCGAGCCGCAGGAGGAGCGTTCGCTGTCCGAGGACTTGAGCAGGGGCACCTCGCTGCTGTCGGCCGGAAAGGCTCTGATGGAGCCTGTCTCCTTCAGGAAGGTGTATTCACCTGCTTCCTCCCCACTAGATGGGGCCACCAGTTTGTCCCCAGGGCTGGCAGGTGTCCCCCTGTCCCTGCTGTCACCCACACTCTCTGTGGGAAGATGGCACAAGGGAGTCAGGCAGGGATGTGCCCAGGGAGAGGAAAGACTGAGATAGTCCTGCAGCAAGGTCAGACGGCATCCCACTTGCTTCCCCTCAACACCCCAGTGTGCACCCAGGACCCCTCATTGCCCTCATTCCTGTCAGGGACCCCAGCAGAAGAGGGCTCTTAGAAACTACCCTGGAGCCAGAGGAAGGTGCCATGAGCCTGTCGGGAGGCCACACTGGCATCTGCATCCACTCCTGGATGAGGAGCCAGAGTGTCACAGTCCACCCCATGGCCCTGCCACCGAGCAGGAGGTGGCCCCTGGTGATGACCCCAAAGTTCAAGTGGGAAGTGCCCCCACCCCCTGCTCACCTTCGTGGGGCACACAGTACACTGGGCCCTCATCCGTGGTGTCGAAGGAGGAGAAGGAGCCGCGGGACGACCAGGATGGGGAAGGCTGCTCCACTACGGAGGGCGGCTCGATGAAACTGCAGTTCAAGGTGTTCTCCAGGTCGTGGTGGGCCACTGCAAGGGCAAGGACCTGCTGTCAGTGCCCATGTCTTGGAAGCCACCAGGAAGCTGAGATGCTGCACAGATCCTCCCTGCCCCATCTGGTGCTAAGTGCTGGGGTCATGGACAGCATCCCAGGTATGGGGACAGCTCTTGCCACGCATTCCTACCAGGTACCACAGGCAAGCACCTGATGACAAGCACCCACAGAAGCCATCAGCCAGCAGTGATGGTGACAAATGGCTGTGGGCAGCAGGGCCTGTGCAAGCCTTCCACCCCCATCCATCGTTCCCTCTCCACAGCAGGTCTCCAGTTACCCAAACTGAGGATGCACATGGTGGAGGCATGAGCCACCCAAACCCCTGGGTCCCATGAGGACCTAGTGAGCATCCTGGTGGTTACCCATAAGCTGCAAAACCCAACACAAGCACCCCACAGAGGAAGTCTTGGCATGGTGACTGTTCCCTTCCTGAGGAAAGAAATGAGCTGCCAGCTTCAACTGCATGAATTCCCCCTTCAGCACCACCCCTGGCATTTTCTTTTACTTCCCCTCTGCAGAGGTGAAAAGATGCTACAGAGATGCCTGTTCAGGGGGATGTCATCACTGGTTAGAATCATACAATGTTTGGGTTGGAAAAGCCTCCAAGTCCAACTAGCAACCCAACCTCACAACGGCCATTAAACCACATCCCAAATTGCCAAGGCCACATGTTTCCTGAACACCTTCATCACCTCCCTGGGCAGCCTGTGTCAATCCCTGACCATTCTTGCAGCACAGAATGCTCCTCTCCAAGCTAAATTTCCCCTGGCACAATTTCAGGCCATTTCCTCTCCTTCTATCAGCTGATAGAACCTCATTGCAGCCTCATTTCAGGGAGCTGTAGAGAGCAGTAAGATCTCTGCTCAGTCTCCTCCACATTGCACACCCCCAACCCCCCTCACTGCTCCTCCCTAGCCCTGTTCTCCAGACCCTTCTCCAGCTTTGTTGCCCTTCTCTGTTCCTAACTCTGCCCCTTTTCAACCCAGCTGCTCCCATCCTGAAGAAGCTAATGAGAAGCATCCCCTCTCTCAGTCTGGAGCTGCGCAGCCTGCTGTGGGGTCACCCACAGGAGAGCAAACCCAGTGAGAAGAACCTTGGTCAAAGGAGTTTTGGATTTCAGTGGTTAAACCCCCAAAACTACAGAAGCTGAGCAGCGAAAAGCTGAGCAGTAGCAGTTGTCTGGGCCAGGAGGTTTTGCTGTTTGATTGTTCTGAAGGGTTTTTTGCTGGCTAAGTTCATGTCTCAGCCTACCCTGTGGGGACTCCTCGGATGCCCTCAGGCCTGGCAGCACCTATCTGGGAGGAGGGCATCAGCCCTCCCAGAGAGGTGGGCAGCACCAGATGTTCCTATCCCCTGGGATGGTGTCAAGCTGCCTCCAAGCCCAGGCAGAGCTTCACAGCACCATCCCAGGGGACAGGCAGGATGCCTCTGCGCCACACGTGGCTATTTTCCAGGTATCCACAACCTGTGCTGTGTGTGCCAACTGTCTTGGAGTGCCAGAATGAGAGGCAGTGGCTTTGAGCTTGAGGAGGGCAGATTGGGGCTGGAGATGAGGAAGAAATTCTTGAGAGTGAGGGTGGGAAGACACTGGCAGAGATTGCCAAGGAAGGTTGTGGACACCTCCCTAGAGGTGTTCAAGGCCAGGCTGGATGAGGTCTGGTGGGCTGGTGGGAGGTGTCCCTGCCCATGGCAGGGGATCAGACCTGGATGAGCTTTAAGATCCCTTCCAACCCAACCCATTCTGTGAATCTATGATTCTAAGCCACGCTGCAGTTTCCTGCATGCATTGTTTGCATCTTGCTCCATGTCCCTGCCTGCCAACCAACCAACTCTAGGTGTGGGTGGGACGCCCACCAGAACAATTGTTCTCATTAGGGATGCCAGTTGCAGGGCTGCAGGGCGATGGATGGCAGTGAGGAGCTGCTGGGCACACAGGGTTTGGAGAGAGAGAGGCAAAATGGAGCTGTGGTATTTAAAGAGCAAACCATCCTGGAGCGGGGAAGCAGCAGTCTCAGCACGGCTTTGGTTTGTAAAGAAAACCAATGAGGGAAAATGAGAAGCAGGTGGCTGGAAGCAGATGAAGGGAGCTGCTTCCTGAGGGAGGGCATGACGAGTGCCTGGGACCTGCCCACAAGGCTGCTCTGGAGACCCAGGGCATGGGCAAAGGATAAAGAAGATGTGCAGCACTCCCAAAGCTGGGCTTGGGGCTCCTGCGTTCTGGTCGTCTGGGATTTCTCTCCCCTAGGCTGATGGGGCTGGGAGAAATGTGCAAGGTCCTGAAATCCCAGCCACCAAAATAGGCTGGGCAGGGACTGGTTTGAGAGCAACTCTGAAAAGGGGGACTTGGGGGTGCTGGTGGATGAGAAGTTCAACATGAACCAGCAGTGTGCTCTTGCAGCCCAGCGACCAACCACAGCCTGGATTGCAGCAAGAGCAGTGTGGGCAGCAGGGCAAGGGAAGTGATCCTGCCCTTCTGCTCCCCACTGGTGAGACCCCACCTGGAATACTGCATCCAGTGCTGGAGCCCCTGTTACAAGAGGGATATGGATGTGCTGGAAGGTGTCCAGAGAAAGCTCATGAGGATGATCAGAGGGCTGGAGTTGCTCTGCTGTGAGGAGAGACTGAGGGAGCTGAGGCTGTTCAGTCTGGAGAGGAGAAGGGTCTGAGGTGACCTTATTCATAGAATCATAGAATCAATCAACTTGGAAGAGACCTCCAAGCTCATCCAGCCCAACCTACCACCCAGCCGGCCCAATCACTAGACCATGGCAAGAAGTGCCCCATCCAGTCTTTTCCTGAACACCTCCAGGCACATTGACACTCCACCACCTCCCTGGGCAGCCCATTCCAATGCCAATCACTCCCTCTGTGAAGAACTTTCTCCTAATCTACAGTCTAGACCTCCCTTGGCACAACTTGAGACTGTGTCCCCTCGTTCTGTCCCTGGGTGCCTGGCAGCAGAGCCCAACCCCAGCTGGCCACAACCTCCCTTCAAGCAGCTGCAGAGAGCAATGAGGTCTGCCCTGAGCCTCCTCTTCTGCAGGCTGCACACCCCTAGCTGCCTCAGGCTCTCCTCACAGGGCTGTGCTCCAGGCCCCTCACCAGCCTTGGTGCCCTTCTCTGTACATGCTGTTGTGGCCTTTCGGTATCTGAAGTGGGCTACAAGAAAGCTGGGGAGGGACTTCTTAGGCTGTCAGGTAGTGATAGGACTGGGGGAAATGGAACAAAGCTAGAAATGGGTAGATTCAGACTGGATGTTAGGAAGAAGTTCTTCACCACAAGGGTGGTGAGACCCTGGAATGGGTTACTCAGGTAGGTGGTGGGAGCCTCATCCCTGGAGGTGTTTAAGGTCAGGCTGGATGAGGCTCTGGACAGCCTGATCTAGTGTGAGGTGTCCCTGCCCATGGCAGGGGGCTTGGAACTAGATAATCCTTGTGGTCCCTTTCAGGCCTGACTGATTCTATGATTCTATCATTCTGTGATTCTACATGTGGCTGCTTCCCATGGGTCCCTTCCTACTGCTGCTCCCTGAATTCTCCCAGGCTCACAGCACCTGCCTGCATGGCAGCTGGTGGGTTTAAAGGTGCATGAAACCGCAAGGAGCTGCAGGAGGGTTGTGGGAGGGTGGCCTGACAACCTCCTGGCTGTCCCCTCCTGCTTCCTGCAGTCAACATCACCCTCAGGGCTGGTCGAGCTTTGATGTGTGGAGGAGGAAGTGGTGGTGGGGTGCAGACGCCCAGGTTAGCCCCAGGGCAACATGCAGCCATGACCCACACTGGCACTACTTATGTCCCAGGGAACAAACCCTGTGAAACCTGCTCACACAGTGCTACCCAAAGCCTGGTGCCAGGCTGTGACCACCTGCGGTGCCAGCTTGGATGCAATCCCCTGGGAGATGCTGCTGATCCAAAGCTGGTGCCAAGGCTGGGGAGCAGTTTTCAAGAGGGACACCTGTGTCTCCAGGCACCCAGTGAGCTTTGCTGTGGCATCAAGGCCTGCACATCAAGGCCCACATGGGAATGTTCTGCCAAGCATGGGTTGGTGCTTGCTGGTGGTGGTGATGATGATGATGTCTGAGCCCAGTCCTAGCAGCTGCACGGCCTTGGAAGAGGCTCTGCAGGCTGTGACCGTCTACCAGGCATCCTCTGCTTCAACCACCACCAGCTTTGCCTTGACACCCCCGCAGGATCCTGAGCACCTCCAGTGCTGACCTGGCACTTGAGATGGTGCATTTCAGCATCCCCTGGACTCTCTTGTAAGGGCAGGACTAACGCAGGGAACAGGCATCCTCAGCCACCACAAACCTGACACTGCGGCTTCCAGGCAGCGCCAAGCGGTCACCAGGCATTGCAGGGATGCAGGTGCCGCAGGCGCCACAGGCACCCCAGCAGGTCTCCCTTGCCCCAGGGCTACCCAGCAGGATCTGGAGAGATTGCTGGGCCTGGAAGATGCCAAAATCCACACGGGTTCCAGCACACAGGACAGCACCAAGAGCACAGGGCACGCCCTGGCCAAAGCCCACAGCTAGGGATGGCCCCAGCCCTGCTGGCACCGGGGATCATTCCGAGCATCCCTCTGGCATCTCAGCCTTTCCTGGAGCTGCTGCCACCCTCTGTACACAGAGCAGCTGGGTGGGTGCCAACTGCCCCTGGGCCAGCACGGGGAAGGCACAGGCAGCTGCCCTGTGGCCCCCCTGCCCTTGCCACACACAGGCACCCTCTGTGCTCCCCCAGCCCTCCCGGGCCCCTTCCACACACACAGCCTCTGTTGCCGGCTGTTATCCTTGCAGCAGGAATGTTTCTCTGGCCCCAGGGCACCCAGCACTGGGGCAGGGCTATGGCATGTCCCATGCAGCGAGGACTCTTACCCCTTGCTTGAATGATGAAGCTCAGGTAAGGTGTGCCAAGATGGGGGCCACCTCCCTGTGCCACCTCTGCGTCCCACCCAGGATGGGGGATGTGGCCTCATGCTGAGCCACTATGCACCACGATGTGGCTGCTCAGGGCATCTCATTACTATCTTCATGCCCAGGTAGGTGCTGGCCTTTGGAAGCAGGGCACAGGGCTGAGCCCCAGGCCAGAGAGGGTGGGCAGTGCTGCCTTCACCTCAGGGTCCCCTCCGAGGCAGCACATCCCCAGCTCCTCATGCCAGGACAAGCATGGGCAGGGCTCAGAGTGTGTGGGGACTGCATCCCCCAACTACCCAATTGCAGGCAGTCTCCAAGAGCACTGACAGCTCCAGGACAGGGGCTTTGCCAGGTGCAAGCCCAATTTGTGCCCAGTGTGGGGAGCTCACCCAGTCATTGCCCCTCTATCCTCCACTCTGCTGTGCTCAGTGGGGATGATCTGGCTGCAGGCAGAGCCAGGGCAGGCTTAGGTCGCGACCAAAAGGGCAAATAAAGCATTCTGGTATTGCGACAGGGACTGCTCCTCTACCTGGGGCACCTAAACCCCTTACAAAACAGTTCAGCAGAGCTCCAGGTGCCAGGTGCCCACCCTTGAAAGGCAAAGAAGCTGCAGACTGAGAGAGGGCTTGAGGCCCCATGAGCCAGGCAGCTGGCACTGAGCACTGTTCGGGGGGAGCCTGTGTCCCCCTCACCCAGGGACTGGCGCTGCAAAGGGTGTTGTGATTACCCAAACTGCCCAGCTAGGATTAGAGCCCCGAGGTCCTGGCCCCCCTCCCCCAAAAGCCCAGA
The DNA here is from genome assembly GCA_013396675.1 of Eubucco bourcierii. Taxonomy (NCBI): domain Eukaryota; kingdom Metazoa; phylum Chordata; class Aves; order Piciformes; family Ramphastidae; genus Eubucco; species Eubucco bourcierii. The sequence continues at coordinate 10,164 of VWZE01015717.1, forward strand.
AACTTACCCACGACCTTGGGCAGCTTCTGGCGGCGCAGGGGGATGCGCGGTAGCTTCATGCCGATGCGGCTGAACCGCCCGCACAGGCGCCTCGGGGGCTTCTTGGCTGCTGCTGGGTCCTGGCTGGAGCTGAAATGGAAGGTGACAGCCCCATCAGACGGGCACTGGTGCCCATCCTGATCCAGGGACAGCCTTGAGAGTCAGCAGCTCAGGGGTGCTGCAAAAATGCACCTTCAGCAACCTCGCCAATGGCACCAAGCTGTGTGATGTGGCTGACACTGGAGGGGAAGGATGCCAGAGATGCCAGGGATGAGAGACCTTGACAGGCTGGAGAGGTGTGTCTAAGCCAACATCAGGAAGTTCAACAACATCAAGTGCAAGGTCCTGCAGCTGGGTCGAGGCAATCCCAACCACCAAAATAGGCTGGGCAGGGACTGGTTTGAGAGCAACTCTGAAAAGGGGGACTTGGGGGTGCTGGTGGATGAGAAGTTCAACATGAACCAGCAGTGTGCTCTTGCAGCCCAGAGACCAACCACAGCCTGGACTGCAGCAAGAGCAGTGTGGGCAGCAGGGCAAGGGAAGTGATCCTGCCCCTCTGCTCCCCACTGGTGAGACCCCACCTGGAATACTGCATCCAGTGCTGGAGCCCCTGTTACAAGAGGGATATGGATGTGCTGGAAGGTGTCCAGAGAAAGCTCATGAGGATGATCAGAGGGCTGGAGCTGCTCTGCTGTGAGGAGAGACTGAGGGAGTTGAGGCTGTTCAGTCTGGACAGGAGAAGGCTCTAAGGTGACCTTATTGTGGTCTCTTAGTATCTGAAGTGGGCTACAAGAAAGCTGGGGAGGGACTTCTTAGGCTGTCAGGGAGTGATAGGACTGAATGGAACAAAGCTGGAAATGGGTAGATTCAGACTGGATGTTAGGAAGAAGTTCTTCACCATGAGGGTGGTGAGACCCTGGAATGGGGTGCCCAGGAAGGTGGTGGAAGCCTCATCCCTGGAGGTGTTTAAGGCCAGGTTGGATGAGGCTCTGGACCCTGATCTAGTGTGAGGTGTCCCTGCCCACGGCAGGGGGGTTGGAACTGAATGATCCTTGTGGTCCCTTCCAGCCCTGACTGATTCTATGAAAAGCAAAGGACTTTTGGGATGGATGGGGCATGCCAAAGCAAGGAAGTGTCCATGGCACAGAGGGCTGCTGCCAGTCCTCAGAGCAGTGGCAAGGGGTGGCAGCAAGGTCAGATCCGGCCAGGGCTGTTGGCAGCACAGGTCCAAAACAGCCACAACATCCATCTGAGACTATGAGTCTTTAACTAAAATAAAAATCATCCCAACCCTAAACCAGACCTGTGGCTTCTCTGTATTTGCTCTCTGGTTTTGAAGTCTCCTGGGGCTGAGGTTTCAAGCAATTATCTGTGGCCAGAGGGGTAAGCAGCTACACATGCTGGTGCCAGGCAAACTGACCTGCTGCACCTTGAATTCTGGCTTCAGTTTTATGCCACTCACTCCAAGAAAGACACTGAGGAGCTGCAACAGGTCCAGAAAAGGGCAATGAAGCTGGGGAAGGGTCTGGAGAACAGTGCTGGGGAGCAGCAGCTGGAGGAGATGGGGTGTGCAGTGCAGAGAGGTTGAGGGAGACCTCAGTGCTCTCTGCAGCTCCCTGAGAGGAGGCTGCAGCCAGGTGAGGGTTGGGCTCTGCTCCCTAGTCTCAGGTGATAGAAAGAGAGGAAATGGCCTGAAATTGTGCCAGGGGAGGGTTAAGTTGGAGAGGAGGAAAAATTTCTTTGCTTCAAGAGTGGTCAGGGACTGGCACAGGCTGCCCAGAGAGGTGGTGGAGTCCCCACTCCTGGAGGAGTTCAAGAAACCTGTGGCCATGGCACTTGGGGCCATGGTTTGATGCCCATGGTGGGGTTGGGTTGCCACTGTGGTCCCTCAGGATGCCCTGGCAAGGAACTGCTGCTGGAACAGCACTGTGGGTGACAGCATCTGTCTGGGGACACTGCAGAGTGCTGGCACCTCCCCCCTGGCTGCAGCACAGCCCAGCAGGCAGTGCTGCCTTCCTGCCTGCCTCTGCGGGCTTAGGACACGCAGTTCCCAGGCTCTCCCGGCCAGATGTGCTGGGCTGGGATCGAGCTGGCAGGGCTGCAAGGGAAGGCTTCTGGAAAATTCCTCTGCAGCGGCTGGCAGCGTGAGGGGAGGCTTCCTCTGAAGCCAGAGGGGCTCCAGGGCCCTTTCTGAGCAGCACCACAAGCCCTCCCCCTGATGCAGTGGGGCTCTCTCCATCCTTCCACAGTAGAGGTGCTGCCAAAATACTGCCAGCACCCCAAGCCTGCTGCAGGCATTTGCCCTCCCTGCCCCAATCACCCTCCTGCAGGACACCTGGTAGCACTGCAGCCCACCCCCAGGTCTCAGCCCATGGCCCAGGGGTTTGTTCTGGGGTCTTGTTGCATCTTGATGTCCTCACTCCATTTTAGCGTTGCCTTTGCAGATCAGCTCCAGTCCCCTGCAGCCTCGATGTGACCTGTGTCTCCAGTGTCTCCAGGAGGTGATGGCCCACAGGAGAGCAACAAAGACAGGGAAAGGCAGAGGAGGGTCTCCAGGCAAGGTTCACCCCAGGGCCCTCATCAGTCCCTCAGCTCTGTGCTGCCCTGAGGATGCAGGGGGACCCACCACACTCCAGAGACCTGCAGGGCACATGGTGCCAGTCAGGTAGAGCTGCTGCCTGTTTCCCCAGTGTGGCCCTTGCATTCCCTTACTGCCTGCACTAGTTATGGATGTCCCCAGCTGTGCTCAGACCCGTAGGTGCCCCCTCTGCTCAGGCTTTGCAGCAGAGCCTGGCAAGAGCTTGCCCAGCCCTACCACTCACCCGCAGGCTTCGTCCTTCTTGCGGCAGACGCAGCAGCAGCAGAGCAGCGAGAGCAGGAGGATGAGCAGCAGTGCCAGGAGAGCTCCTGCCCCCATCACCCCCATCCGCCGGTTGGCTTCTGCAAGGCAAAGCAGACCATCAGTCCCGCTGGCAGACCCGTGGCAGGGCCTGGCAGCCCGGCCCGTGCCCGCTGGCACTCACCCATGTGACAAGCGCCTGTCAGAGGGTCGCAGGCACCGTCGTGGCAGCTGCAGGTTTCGGCACAGTTGGCTCCGTAGCGGCCGGGTGGGCAAGTCAGGTTACAGCTGCAGGGAGGGATGGGCTGAGTGAGGGCACTGCAGGCTCCTGCTCCTTCCCAAGCCCTCCATGCTCCAGGGAAAAGCGAGGGACAATTGCTCAGGCTTCTCCGACACAGCCCTTCCCTGACCCTGGGGCCCCCCTCATGCCCAGGGAGCAGGAGCCCATTGCCTGTCCAGCAGCTTTGCCCAGCTCAGAGGCTCCTGCTGCTCCCTGCACAGGGCTATGTAATTAGGCACAGCAATGAGGAGAGGTCATTAGCTCAGCAGGTTGCAGCTAGGGACACTCCGGTGGTACACAAGGAATGTCCAGCTCAGTATAGCAGGGACATGGCTGTGGCACCCCCGAGCCTCACCATGCCCAGAGGCCATGAGCTGGGCAAGTGCCCACATTGATTTTAGTTTGATTGCTTGGCCTTCAGGAAGATAAAATGGAGCAGCCCTCAGACATCTCTGTCAGACTGGACCCTGCCAGTGTGCTAAGCCTAGCATCAAATCACAGGATCAGAGAAGGCACAGACTCCAAGGGCATCTGGTCCAACCCCCTACAGGGACAGCTCCAGCCAGAGCAGGCTGCACAGGGACACAGTAAGGCTCAGTTTGGATGTCTGCAGGGATGGGGTCTCAAGCACAGCCCTGGGCAGCCTGTGCCAGTCTCTCCCCATTCTCCCTGGGCACAACTTCCTGCTCCACTTCCAAACCATTGCCCTCAGCCTGCCCCCACAGCCCCTTCTGCACAGTCCCTCCCCAGCCTGCCTGCAGGTCCCCTGCAGATACTGAAATGCAGCTCTGAGTTCTCCCTGCAGCCTTCTCTTCTGCAGGCTGCACAGCCCCAACTCTCCCAGCCTGTCCCCACATCAGAGGTTCTTCAGCTCTCTGAGCATCTTGGTGGCCTCCTCTGGACCCTTTTTGGCTTCTCCAGGTTTCTCTTGTGTTGGGGTCCCACAACAGGTCACAGCCCTGCAGGTGATATCTCCCCAGAGCAGAGGGGCAGGATCCCCTCTCTCCATCTCTACCCACACTGCTCTGGATGCATCCCAGGCTGCCCTTGGCCTTCTGTGCTGCCAGTGCCCATTGCTGGCTCCTGCCCAGCTTCTTCCCCACCAACATCCCCAAGTCCTTCTCTGCATGGGCTGCCCTCAACCTCATCTCCCTCAGCCTAGATTAATGCTAAGTGTTGCCCCAACCTAGGTGCAGGACCTTGCCCTTAGCCTTTTGAACCCCACTATGTCCCCACACTGCTAAAATGACCTCCCTGGCAGGGTCACCAAGGGGATGGGACAGACATGAACAGGCACCAACCCACAATCAATAAGGGCTTGAGCCCACAAAATTAATCTCAAAGCAACCAGGCTCTGCCTGTTGGCAGAACCAACCCAACCTTCCATGCCAGCACTGGGACAGGCAGTGCAGTGCAGGACCTGGATGGATGTGTGGGATGCTGGCAGTGCCGCTGGGTGCCAAACCACCCAGCAGCTGCTCATGGTTGGCAGCAGCCCGAGCAGAGCAGCTGCAGCCCTGAGGAGCCAGCAGGGCCAAGCACAAAGCTGCTCTCCAGAGACCACAGCTGCCCCCAGATGCTGGCACTGTGCCCAGAGGCAGCTCAGCCCATTTCATGCTGTGGTGAGTTCTAAGGTGCCGTTGCCAAGCCTCGTGCCTGCCACCCCTCTGTGCCTGGCAGGACACATGCCGAGCCCTGCTGCTCCCCTTGGCTGTGCTGGGCAGTGGGATGGCAGCTGGGATGTCTTCCAGGTACCCCAAACATCCACACCCCATGGTTTACACCCAGATCTTTGCTCTAGGCTGAGCTTTTGAGAGAGTGGAGGAGGCTGAGCTTTCCCAAGGGCATCCTGGCACATCTGGGAGTGCTGAGTTGGAGATAATGACCTTGTGCACCCCACAGATGCTGCATCAGCTTCTCCTTCAGCATTGCAGAGAGGCTTTGCATGAAGGTGTCTGAGCCAGGCCAAGGGGCAATGGTTTGGAGCTGAGGCAGAGCAGAAGCTAAGGAAGAAGTTCTGCAGTGTGAGGCTGCTGAGACTCTGACATGGGTTCCCCACAGAGGCTGTGGCTGCCTCCTGCCTGGAGGTGTTCAGGGCCAGGTTGGATGAGGCCTTGAGCAGCTAAGCATAGCTGGGAGGTGTCCCTGCCTGCAGCAGGGGGTTGGGGCAGATGATCTCTGAGGTCATTTCCAACCTAAGCCAGTCCAGGATTCTATGATCCTCCTGGTGCAGAGCTGAGAGGACAACCCCTGCATGATGAAGCTGTCCCCTGCATGGTGAGGGTATCCTTGAGTGGTGAGGGCATCCCATGCACGGTGAGGACATCCCTTGCATGGTGAGGGCATCCCCTGCATGGTGAGGGCATCCCCTGCATGGTGAGGGCATCACTTCTGACTCCATCCAGAAACCAGCTCCTCTTCAGCCAAATGCTGTGATGGTTCCCCTGTTCCTGATGCTGCATAAGAGTCTTGGAACAGTTTAATTCACACAGCGCCCCCCAGCACTGTGCCCAGAGCACCTGGGCACACCCTTGGTGAGCACTGGGAGCCCTCACCTCTGCTTTTGCTACCAAGCACGGCAGTGATGCCCAGGCTGAGCATCCTGAGTTGGTGCTGATGCCCAGCCAGCTCTTCAGCAGCACAAACAGTTGGGGAAGGCTCCCAAAACTCGCCCAAAATACAAATGGTCGCTGTTTAGACACCTTGAGTGAAACACTGGCATGGGCAGGATGCCAGCTCCGAACCCCCACCACTGCCGTCAGCCTCGCAGATCATTGCTGGACCATTCCAAGGAGGTCAGGGGCATCCTGGGGTGCATGAAGAGGAACAGCAGGTTTCACTCTGCCCTGGCGAGGTCACATGTGGAGAGCCGAGTCCAGTCCTGGGCTCCCCAATTAAAGAGAGACAGAGAACTGCTGGACAGAGTCCAGGGCAGGCTGCAGAGCTGCTGAGGGGCCTGGAGCAGCTCTGTGAGGAGCAAAGGCTGAGAGCCCTGGGGTTGAGAGCCTGCAGAAGAGTAGCCCCAGAGGGGAGCTAAGCAAGGAATAAAGGAGCTGTGGGGGGCAAGAGGCTGGGGCCAGACTCTTGTCAGTAGTGCCCAGGGACAGGACAAAGGGCAGTGGGCTTAAACTGGCACCCAGGAGGTTCCATCTGACCAGGAGGAGAAAGTTGTTCGTTGTGAGGGTGCTGGAGGCCTGCAGTAGGCTGCCCAGAGAAGTTGTGAAGTCTCCTGTTTTGGAGACTTTCCAAACCCAGGTGGCCATTGCTGATGATCCTTGTGTCCCCCACTTAGGCAGGGGGAAAGGAGAGGACTGAGGGGTGAAGAAGACCCCAGCTGCAACTGTGGCTGGCAGCAGGGGCACCTGGCAGACCATTTGCTGTGCTAGGATGTGGCTTTCTCTCTCTTTTCAGGTAAAATTCCACATCAACAAGTCATGGTTTGTCACTGGCATTTGTGTTTGCCAGAGAGGCATTTCACAGAACCATGGAACTGCTAAGGCTGGCAGACACCTCTGAGCTCACCAAGCCCAGAGCTCACAGTCCCAGCCCTGCTGCTGAGCCACTGCCACTAACCCACCCACCTCCCTCTGCACCACATCCACAGGGCTCTGAATCACCTCCAGGGATGGGGACTGCACCACCTGCCTGGGCAGCCTGGGACAGTGTCTGGGAACCCTTGCTGGGGAGAAATTCTTCCTCATAGCCAAGCTGACCCTCCCCTGGCACAGCTTGAGGCTGTTTCCTCTTGTCCTGTCACTTGGTGCCTGTGAGCAGAGCCCAACCCCCAGCTGGCTGCAGCCTCCTCTCAGGGAGCTGCAGAGAGCAATGAGGTCTCCCTCAGCCTCCTCTTCTCCAGGCTGCACACCCCCAGTTCCCTCAGCTGCTCCTCCCCAGCTCTGTTCTCCAGACCCTTCCCCAGCTTCATTTCCCTTCACTGGACCTGCTCCATCCCCTCAATGTCCTTGGAGTGAGGGGCCCGGACCTGATCCCAGGATTGCAGGTGCAGCAGTGCTCAGTCCAGGGGCACCATCCGTGCCCTACCCCTGCTGCTAACAGCTTCCTGAGCCTCTCCTCTCCCCTCCAAAACTCATCCAAATGATTGCCTAGATTGCTTCCACCAGTCTCAGCTGGGAACCACCTGGGACCCAAAGGAGCAGGAGGTGCCCAAGCAGCCAGAGGCTCACTTACTAGGTGCCGTGGGAGCCGGGGTGGCAGAGGCAGCGGCCGGTCTCGAAGTGGCACTGCCCGTTGGCACAGTCGCTGCAGACAAAGGCGCAGTTCTCCCCGTACGTCCCGTTCCGGCACTTGGTTTCACACCTGGGCAGGGATGAGGGCAGGTGGTTGGAGCACCCCCAGGACCTCTGGCATCCCCTCAACCCTCCTGCCTTCTATGTGTGGTCAGTCCTTTCTGGGTGCTGCAAAGCCTCAGAAGCAATTCTAGGCACAAGAGCCTGAAAGGCAGCATCCCAGCTGAGCACCCAACCTTACCCAGAGGCATGAGGCAGGAGTCTTGCAGGTTCTCTATGACCCTATGGCCATGCCAATGGGCTCAGCCCATCCCTGCCTGCTGCTACTTGGTGCAGATCCCCCTAGACAGTCGGGTCTCCCAGCAGGCAACAGCATGGGAGGTGGGCATCACGGTGGCAGGTCCCAGTCTGATGCCCAGGCACACTCACCGGTCTCCGATCCAGCCTGGGTTGCAGTGGGAGCACTTCCCATTGATGTGGTTGCAGGTGTGGCCATCCTTGCAGGGGGGACAGAGCTTCTCACAGCCCTCTCCGTAGAATCCAGGAGAGCAGGGCTGGTCACACTTGGTGCCATTCCAGCCGGGTTCGCAGGTCAGGCACCGTCCATCCGCCACGGTGCAGGGCTGCAGGCTCTTGCACTGCCCACACCTGCAACGGCCAAGGGGCAGTGCATCACCGCCGCGCCCCCTCCTGTCGCCGCCGCGCCCGGGGTGCCACAGGTGGCCTGACACACTCACCGCCTCCTGCAGCCTTGCCCGTAGAAGCCGGCGGGGCAGGGCTCACGGCAGTACTTGCCCCGGTAGCCCGGCTCGCAGGTGCAGGTCCCGTCCACCGGGTTGCACTTGCCCTTGTAGCACTGGCAGTAGCGGTCGCAGCGGGGCCCGAAGGTGCGCTCCCGGCACTGGCAGCGCCCCGTGAACTGCTCGCAGGGCGAGTTGTTGCAGGAGCATTGGTTGTTGCAGCCGCGGCCCCACCAGCCGGGCTGGCACAGGCAGTTGCCCGTCTGCTGGTCGCAGTGGGCGTTGTGGCTGCAGTAGCAGGAGGTGGAGCACTGGGGGCCCCACCAATTGGGCTCGCAGCTGCACTTGCCCGTCCGCTGGTCGCATTTGCCGTGCTTGCACAGGCAGAGGCTCTCGCACTTGGGGCCCCAGCGGTTGGGGTTGCAGGTGCACTGCCCCGTCACGTCCTCGCACTGCCCGTTGGGGTGGCAGCTGCACATCTCCTTGCAGTCGGGACCCCAGAACTGACGGGGGCACTCTGTGGGCAGAGTCGTCAGCCCTGGGCACTGCCCCGTGAGAAAACCCCGCAGCTGGACTGCAGGGGGAGGTTCCCTGCCCACGTCCCCACTCCCCCCACTCCCTCCNGCTCTCGCACTTGGGGCCCCAGCGGTTGGGGTTGCAGGTGCACTGCCCCGTCACGTCCTCGCACTGCCCGTTGGGGTGGCAGCTGCACATCTCCTTGCAGTCGGGACCCCAGAACTGACGGGGGCACTCTGTGGGCAGAGTCGTCAGCCCTGGGCACTGCCCCGTGAGAAAACCCCGCAGCTGGACTGCAGGGGGAGGTTCCCTGCCCACGTCCCCACTCCCCCCACTCCCTCCCCCCTATTTTTTCAGGGAAAGTGTGGTCAGACACTGGCACAGGCTGCACTGGCACAAGAGGGCACCTTCCCCCTGCCCTCCAGTATTTTTTCAGGGAAAGTGTGGTCAGNGGAACCACCTGGGACCCAAAGGAGCAGGAGGTGCCCAAGCAGCCAGAGGCTCACTTACTAGGTGCCGTGGGAGCCGGGGTGGCAGAGGCAGCGGCCGGTCTCGAAGTGGCACTGCCCGTTGGCACAGTCGCTGCAGACAAAGGCGCAGTTCTCCCCGTACGTCCCGTTCCGGCACTTGGTTTCACACCTGGGCAGGGATGAGGGCAGGTGGTTGGAGCACCCCCAGGACCTCTGGCATCCCCTCAACCCTCCTGCCTTCTATGTGTGGTCAGTCCTTTCTGGGTGCTGCAAAGCCTCAGAAGCAATTCTAGGCACAAGAGCCTGAAAGGCAGCATCCCAGCTGAGCACCCAACCTTACCCAGAGGCATGAGGCAGGAGTCTTGCAGGTTCTCTATGACCCTATGGCCATGCCAATGGGCTCAGCCCATCCCTGCCTGCTGCTACTTGGTGCAGATCCCCCTAGACAGTCGGGTCTCCCAGCAGGCAACAGCATGGGAGGTGGGCATCACGGTGGCAGGTCCCAGTCTGATGCCCAGGCACACTCACCGGTCTCCGATCCAGCCTGGGTTGCAGTGGGAGCACTTCCCATTGATGTGGTTGCAGGTGTGGCCATCCTTGCAGGGGGGACAGAGCTTCTCACAGCCCTCTCCGTAGAATCCAGGAGAGCAGGGCTGGTCACACTTGGTGCCATTCCAGCCGGGTTCGCAGGTCAGGCACCGTCCATCCGCCACGGTGCAGGGCTGCAGGCTCTTGCACTGCCCACACCTGCAACGGCCAAGGGGCAGTGCATCACCGCCGCGCCCCCTCCTGTCGCCGCCGCGCCCGGGGTGCCACAGGTGGCCTGACACACTCACCGCCTCCTGCAGCCTTGCCCGTAGAAGCCGGCGGGGCAGGGCTCACGGCAGTACTTGCCCCGGTAGCCCGGCTCGCAGGTGCAGGTCCCGTCCACCGGGTTGCACTTGCCCTTGTAGCACTGGCAGTAGCGGTCGCAGCGGGGCCCGAAGGTGCGCTCCCGGCACTGGCAGCGCCCCGTGAACTGCTCGCAGGGCGAGTTGTTGCAGGAGCATTGGTTGTTGCAGCCGCGGCCCCACCAGCCGGGCTGGCACAGGCAGTTGCCCGTCTGCTGGTCGCAGTGGGCGTTGTGGCTGCAGTAGCAGGAGGTGGAGCACTGGGGGCCCCACCAATTGGGCTCGCAGCTGCACTTGCCCGTCCGCTGGTCGCATTTGCCGTGCTTGCACAGGCAGAGGCTCTCGCACTTGGGGCCCCAGCGGTTGGGGTTGCAGGTGCACTGCCCCGTCACGTCCTCGCACTGCCCGTTGGGGTGGCAGCTGCACATCTCCTTGCAGTCGGGACCCCAGAACTGACGGGGGCACTCTGTGGGCAGAGTCGTCAGCCCTGGGCACTGCCCCGTGAGAAAACCCCGCAGCTGGACTGCAGGGGGAGGTTCCCTGCCCACGTCCCCACTCCCCCCACTCCCTCCCCCCTATTTTTTCAGGGAAAGTGTGGTCAGACACTGGCACAGGCTGCACTGGCACAAGAGGGCACCTTCCCCCTGCCCTCCAGTATTTTTTCAGGGAAAGTGTGGTCAGGCACTGGCAAAAGAGGGCACGCATCCCACCCCCCCCACCCCCCCCGTGTGGTCAGACACTGGCACAGGCTGCACTGGCACAAGAGGGCACCTTCCCCCTGCCCTCCAGTATTTTTTCAGGGAAAGTGTGGTCAGGCACTGGCAAAAGAGGGCACGCATCCNATTTTGTCAGGGAAAGAGTGGTCAGGCACTGCCCAGGAAGATGCAGTCACCAACCCTACAGGTGTTTGAAGGTGGTTTGGGTGTGGTTTAGGGGTGAACCTTGTAGAGCAGGGTTAATGGCTGGGCTTGGTGATCCCAAGGGGCTTTTCCAACTGGAATATTTCTGTGATTCTGTGAATCCCAAAGGGATCTCTCAACCACAGCATCTCCCTCACTAACCTCCCGGTGCATCAGTGGAGACTGCCCCAAAAGGGACAATGCCCTGGGGACAAAGTCAGAGGGATGGGTGAAGGCAGAGCTCTGGGATGAGCCAGCAGCCCATGGTCACCCCGGGGAGCCCTGCTGAGGGCATACAGGTGGCTGTGGGTACTCACTGGTGTCGCAGTTGGCACCGAAGTATCCGTGGCGGCAGCGGCACTCGCCAGGCCGGACGCACACCTCATTCTCCTTGCAGGTGAAGTTGCCCTCGCACACAGCTGGACAGACAGGCAGATGGACAGCATGAGCACAAGCACCACTGGGCTCCTTCCTGCTCCCCCCACGCCCTCCAGCCCCACACAACAAGAGACAGGGTGCTGAGCTGTGGCACTGTGACTGCTCTGGCAAGCAGCCAGGCAGGCTGGATAGGACCCTTGCCAGAAAAATGCCACTGGCCTCCTGCCGCCCATCTCAGCTCCAGCCTAGCCACCAGCCTCCCACAACCCAGCCCAGTCCAGCTGCTGACACCACCTGTGCCCAGAAGCAGTGTCCCTCACTCAGCTCCATGTCGCTGGCAGAAACAGTTCCAGGGAAAAGCAGGGACGTAAGGTGAGAGGGTTGCAGGCAGAGATGAGCACAGTGCCCCTTCCCCCCTCCCTGCCCTTTACGGCACCACTGCCACCCACGGCGCTGCCTCTCCAGCCCCTCTCCCGACGAGGGGACTTTGTGCTGGGGCCAGTGCCCAGAGTAGGGCAGGAGGTGGGACGGGCAGCACTGGTAGATCCCTCTGCAGCCATCGGGAGAGGGAGAGCAGGACCACCCACACCAGACACCTTACCTGGGAGCTCTTAGACCTACGGTGATGGATACTATAGAACCCCCTAAAACAGACAGATCACACAGGTTAGGAGCAGTGAGTCTAACGGTTAGAGCAGGTTGAGGGGGCAAGGAGATGGGCACAGCTGGCTGGTGGGACCATCCTCCCCCCTGCTGTCCTGGCAGACCCTGTCCTTGCTCTTCCTTCTGGCACAACAGAGGGTCCCTGTCCTGTTCCCAGCACACAGGCAGCCCATGCATGCAGCGAGCAGTTAGGGGCTCATGCAGGGTGGGTTAGTTGGTTACTCGCTTTTTGCCGCTGCCTGCAAACCGCTGGCACCCTGGGCTGGTGCACCGAGCTCCTCCAGCCCTCCTGGGGCCAGCCCAGACTGTGGTGAGCAGCACAAGAGCCTCCAGAGAGCCTCCTACATTGTGTTGTAGTGCAGAGCATGAATGAGGATCCCCCCCACCCCGGGAGGCTGCCCTGCCTGCAGGTTTGGGGGTCTTCACCTGCCAGGCACCCCTCTGCCTCAGCAGCTTCTTCCCAGTGGGGCCATGACAGACATGTACCAGGTCGTGGTAGTTTCTCCTCCACCAGCTTCTCCTTTGGTTTGGTTCCCCACACTGCTGCAGAACCCGTGGGAAATGTCCTGGTCCCATCCCTGCAGCTGCACATCTGCCTGACCCGTGGGTCTCCTCCTTAGACCCAAAGCTGGTCAGCATGGAGAGAAACCCCCGGCTTGGGAACAGGGGTGGTGCTGGAGGAGCCAGCATCATGGAGGAGCCCATAGGGAGCTGAAGCAGCTCAGGGCATCACCATGGTTGTGAGTGGTACCCCAGGGGCTGGGCTCCACCACCAGCATCCCAGCACTGGGGCTGCAGACCCATCTGTCCCTGTGCTGAGCGCAGCAGGGAGGCAGGACAGCCTCCAGCAGACCAGAGCCCAGGACAGGCAGAGGTCCCCAGGACAGGGGGTCCTTGCTGTAGGACACGCTGCGGTGGCCACTGTCAGCAGCGGCACAGCCAGGAGGGCTCAGCAGAGGATGGGCAGATGAGCAGTGTCCAACGAAGCAAACCACTGCTGCTTACCTATCAGACACTCGCTTCCTTGTTGCCTCCATCCCGGACAGCACACGAGCACTGAGGAGCTGCAGGGGCAAACAAACCCACCAGAAACAGTTATGGCCCTCAGCAAGTCCTGGTCCTTCCCAAAACCTCACCAGGAGTACTGATGCTGGGCCGGGGAGAGGTCCTGTTCCCAGTTGAAGCATGGCTGGGGTTTGCTGCAGGGAGAGCTGTTGGCTCCTTCTCTGCCATGCAGCAAGCACAGATCTGGAGGGGCTCCCATGGGTACTGGCTTGAGATTCCCCAGCAGGCAGCTGAGGGCAGGACCAGTTTCTCCCATCGATTGGGAGTGATGGGACAACAAAAGTGGAGTTTCCAACTGCTATTGTCAGAAAAACTTCAAAGGCCCCCTAAAGCTGGGAAAAAAGGGAAGGCTGCAAATGTCCCAGGAGAAAACCAACTGCTCTGCCCCCAAGGGTCTGGCAAAACAGCCTGCTCCAGCATGGGGTGGCACAGTGCCTGCTGCCAGACTCCTCTGGGCACTGGAACTCTCTGCTCAGGAAGGTGCTGGTGTGAGTATTGGCTGGCAGTGCCCACACCATCAGAGTCCCCATGCTGCTCTGCTCTGCCTGCCTGCAGCTCGCTGCCAGCATGCACCCACTGTGACACATGCCAGCAGGAGCGGAGAGCAGACTCTGAAGGACAAGAGCAGCACCAGCAGCAACTGCAAGCCCTCCTGGGTGCAGGGGTAGCAAGTAAGTGTCCCCTCAGCTCAGGCCTGCCCTGCCCACAGCTCAGGGGACTTGCTTGGAACTGTTTGGCCGATGCAGAAAGACTGAATGTGGCCCAATGCCCAAGGTCACTGCTCAGTGGCCTGGGGTTGGCACTCCAAAGGCAGGCTGGAGCCACTCTGCCAGGATGGCTGCAGCACAGCCAGCTCCCAGGGGATATTTTCCAGGTACAAGCTGGGCAATGCCAGTTGCAGACACCTGGGAGTCCTCGTGTGACACTCACTGTCATCACCTCCAGGAAGCACCATGCACAGGATCCCAGAATCACAGAATGTTAGGGGTTGGAAGGGAGCTCCAGAGAGCATCCAGTCCAACTCCCTGCCAGAGCAGGGGCACCCAGGGCAGGTTATACAGGAACACATCCAGGGGGGCTTGGAAAGGCTGCAGAGCAGGAGACTCCACAAGCTCTCTGGGCAGCCTGCTCCAGGCCTCCAGCACCCTCACATCAAACAAGTCTCTCCTCATGCTGAGGTGGCACTCCCTGGGTTCCTGCAGTCGAAGCACTTCTGCTGCAAGCACTGCCTGGTCCCTGCTGGTGACAGCAGAGATGCTGAAGGGTTGCAAACAGCCTGAGTGGCTGCCGCAGGCAGGGACAGCCTGGGCCGCGCCGGGGCTGGCGGCAGGGCCTGGAATGCGCTCAGCTTTTCCGTTTTTGTTTTGTGTTGGTTTTTTCCCCCCTTTTCCTCTTTCTATGCAACAAACGCAGCAGAGGAGGAGGAGACAACGAGGAAGTCTTTGCTCTAACCCAGCGCAGTCACAGGACCACGTCTGGCTGCCAGACCGCCTTGTCCTGGGGCCGAGAAGGGAGCTGCCAGCAGCCCCCCAAAGCCAGATGTGGGCACTGGAGGCACGGCTGGAGGGGTGTGCTGAAGGCAGCTCCTAGCAGCGGCCCCTGGGCGGGCAGTAGCGGCACGGCTGAGCCGGCAGCATCGCGTCCCCCTTTGCGCAGCGGCCGGGGAAAAATTGGAAAGAAGGCAGAAAGGAACCACAAAAATGATTCAAGGCCTGGAAAAAATGCCTTGCAGCTGGAGCCCAAAATAGCTCCAGCTCTGAAGCCCGCCCGAGCGGGTGCGAGGCGCTGCAATGGCGGCTGGTGGGTATCCCCCACCCGGAGACCCTGGGGCTTGAGTCGGGGGCTCTGCTCTGGCCAAGCATGCAAAGCATGTGAGCAGTAAAG
>VWZE01015717.1:28996-46665 GCA_013396675.1 Eubucco bourcierii
CCATGCGGGGCCGGGCGCTCTGCCCCCCTCCCCGCCCGCCGCGGCTCCGCCGTGCCCGGTGCCCGCCCTGCCCGGCCGCTACTCGGCGGGCGGAAGCCGCAGTGCGAGCTCCGCCGCCGCCTCCCCCGCGCCCCTCTCGGCAGCGGCGGGAGGGGCTCCGCCGCCAGCCAGGAAATTCCGCATTGGTTCCCCTGACGCCGGGCCAGGCTCCGGGGGCCGCCGACCGCCGCCTCCCCACCGCGGGGAACCCGACGGCCCGGCAGTCTCGGAGAAGTTGCGGAGGCTGTGCCGAGTGTTCCCAGTCACGGCCGAGTCCTAGCGTCCAGCTCGGCCCGGGGATCCAGTCGCTCCCGCGCCCGGGAGTCCTGAGAGTCCAACCGCACCCGGGGTCTGGATGTCCCCGGGGCCCGGCAGCACCAGGGGTGGGTTATCGCCGTGCTTTGACGGCTCCGGGAGCCCGGTAGCCCCGGGGATCCGGCGGTTCCGGGGGATCAACAGCCCTGGGTGACAAAGAGCAACGGGGTCTGTCTGGCTCCCTGCTCTGGCAGCTCCAGGTCCCGGCTGTCCTAAACGTCCAACAGCTTCAAGAACTGTCTGACCTGGGGATCCAGCAGCACCAGGGCTCCCACAGCCCTGGATGCCCACAAAGACCCGAGGTCCAGCTGTCCATCTGGCAGCCTCAGATGTGTGACAGGACTGGGATATGGCTGTCGTAAGGGGTCCAGTGGCCCCAGATGCCCCACAGTCACAGTATCTGGCTGTCCTGGAGGTCTGGTAGCCCCAGGTGTGTGACAGCTCCGAGGTCCAGCTGCCCTGGGGGTCTGGTATCCCCATGTGTCTGGCAGTCCCAGGTGTGTGCCCCACAGCCCCTGACCCAGCTATGCAGGAGCTCAGGGAGCCAAGTGGTGCCTGCAGTATCAGAGCCGAGAGAATATAACCCTGAGCAGGAACAGGAGGGTTTCAGGAAAGCTGCAAGGAAACCCCCCACAAGGACACAACTGGGTACCCGTGGTGGTCTCACACCTCTAGCCCAGTGGGACAGCCTGGCCAATGAGCCTCTGCAGGTTGACTGTACAGCAATATGAAATGGGCAAGGGACTTCCTCAGTCACCACCCTGTGCCAGCTGGCTCTTCAGCTTGGTGGCCACTGCAAGAGATGGCTCAAGCTTGTCTGAGCTCCAGGGGTATCAGAGTCACAGCACTGCCCAGGCTGGAATAGACCTTTGAGATCGAGTCCCATCGTTAGCCTGACGCTGTCAAGTCTTCAGCTAAGCCACATCCCTGAGCTCCACATCTACACAACTCTCAAACCCCTCCAGGGATGCTGACTTCACCATCTCCCTGGACTGCCTATTCCAGTGCCTGAGAACCCTTCAGTGAAGAAACTCTTCCTTATATCGAACCTGAACTTCCCTTGGCACAACTTGAGGCCATTTCCTCTTGTTCTATGGCTGTGATTTGGTTGATCAGACCAAGTACACCTCTATGCCCTCCTTTCAGGGATATGTAGAGAGGCACAAGGTCTACCCTCAGCCTCTTCTTCTGGGGACCAAACACCCCCAGCTCCCTCAGCTGCTCCTTCCCAGCTCTGTTCACCAGACCCTTCCCCAGCTTCATTGCCCTTCTATGGACTGGCTCCAGCCCCTCAGAGTCCTTGTTGTGAGGGGCCGAAAACTGAACTCAGTCTTCAAGATACGGCCTCAGCAGTGCTGAGTATAAGGGTAAGAGCATATCCCTGGGCTTGCTGGTCCATCTGACAGCTGTGTGGTGAAAGCATGGATGCAGGACACCTATCATCTCTCACCTGACAGCACAAATGGTTGCGGCAGTTTCTTGCTGAGTGCTGGTTGCATCCAAGGAGCCATGGGAAGATGTGGACAGTGTGCACCTCCCATGGAGCTGGGGGTTGAGTGGCACACACGTCTGGGATTTTCCTCTGGATGTGGAGGCTCCATCACACTGAGTAGAAGTTGGACAACATCCTTCTGCAGAGGATTAGGGGCCCTGGGTGGTGTACTGAGCACTTTCCCAGCTCTGGGATCCCTTTGGTGAGTGTTTGGTGGGTTCTCAAATTAAACATCCTTCAGTGTCTGCAATACACGGGGCTCATATGCAGGGAAAATCTCTCTCCAGTTCACACAAGACATTCCCAGTGGGGAATTCCTGGTGGAATCCCTTTTCTGTAGTTCCATCCCTATAAAGATGTGAGTGCAAGAGTCTTACCGACCTCACAGCGCCGCGCTGTGGGCAGTGGCTTGTACGACGGGCAAGGGTGGTTTTCAGATGCAAGCTCTTGGCGCTGGCTTTCGGAGACCATCCCAGAAGCCACCACCAGCCTATCACGTCGAGAGGCAGGGTTTGTAACGTCCTGGCCCAGAGTCTCCTCTGGCAGGGCACAGCAAGCCCAGGTGCCCCATGGAAAGGGCATGTGTGATGGCACAGCAGGGAGTGGCCAGGACCCTCTGTAGCAGGAAGCTGGGAAGGCAAAGCTGTTCATGTCCCTGCATCCCACAGAGCAACACTGGCACTGGGACACTGCTGGGGACTCAGATCATAGAACCATAGAATCACTAAGGATGGAAAAGACCTTTGAGGGCCACCCAGGACCACTAAACCATGTCCTGCAGCTCCACATCTACAATCTCTTCAACCCCTCCAGCCATGGGGACTCCACCACTTCCCTGGGCAACCTGTTCCAACCCCAAGCCACTCCTGCAGCAAAGAAATTTTCCTCATCTCTTGTCCTGTCATTGGTTACCTGGGAGCAGGGCCCAACCCCAGCCGCACTGCAGCCTCCTCTGAGGGAGCTGTAGAGAGCAAGGAGGTCTCCCTCAGCCTCCTCTTCTCCACACTGAACACCTCCAGCTTCCTCATCCAATGCCCTCCANCCCTCAATGTCTTTTCTATGCTGTGGTGCCCAGAACTCGATGCAGTGCTCAAGCTGTGGCCTCACCAGAGCCCAGTTACAGGGACACCATCACTGCCCTTCCTGTTGTCCACACTGATTTTGATACAAGTCAGGATGCTGGTGACCTTTTTGGCCACCTGGGTACACTGCTGGCTCATCTTCAGCCAGCTGTTCAGGTGGCAGTGCCCATGGCCAGGATTGCCCTTAGTGTGTTCCCTGTTCCCTGGGCATGTCAGCAGGCTGTGGTTGACATCCCACTGCCAGTGTCCTCTGTGCAGAGGAGAGTTGCAGTCCTTCACTTTCCCTAGGCTTGAGCCTTCAAATGGTTGTGTGGCCCAGGGGGTGCCCTCAGTTACCCCTCTGCAGCCCTTCCATGTGTCCTGAGCTCTTTGCCACACGTTGGGCAGCAGTAACACGAAGCAGCATCCTTTGCCCAGCTTCTCCTGCCTCCACATCTCTGTCCACCCCTTTGCCCCATCATGCTCACAGGACCCACCTGGAAGGTGATCTAGAGCTGGGGCAGGAATGTGAAGACCATGGTGGCCTCTGTGCTTTGAGGAGTGAGGAGCTGCTTGGGGATGATTCTCAGCACCAGGCTGAGCTCAGCAACCCTTTCTGTTTGGGAGAGCAGGCTGGGGAAGGGTTAACTCCAAATCTGGGCTTGGTGGTCACATCCCCATTCCTCCTCCAGCAGCTGTTCCCACCTGGAGCTGCAGTCTTGCTCCAACTGTTTCCATAACTGAGATGTATTAGAAGGGCTGTGGTGAGTAGGCCAAGAGAGGTTCTCCTGCCCCTCTACTCTGCCCTGCTGAGGCTACATCTGGAGTACTGTGTCCAGTTCTGGGCTCCCCAGTTCAAGAGGGACATAAAACTGCTTGAGAGAATCCAGAGCAGAGCCACAAAGATGATGAAGGGAATAGAACAGCTCTGTTATGAGAAGAGCCTGAGGGAGCTGGGGCTGTGCTGCTTGGAGGGAAGGAGCTTGAAGGTGACCTCACCAATGTTTATCGATAAGTGCAGGGTGAGTGCCAGGAGGTTGGAGCCAGGCTCTGCTGGGTGATGCCCAATGACAGCACAAGGGGCACTGGGTGGAAGCTGAGGCAAAGGAATTTAAACATGAGGAGGAATTTTTTTCTCTGTGAGGGTGACAGAACCCTGGAACAGGCTGCCCAGGGGGTTTGTGGAGTCTCCCTCTCTGGAGATACACCAAACCTGCCTGGATGTGTTCCTGTGTGATCTGGTATAGGAGACCCTGCTCTGGCAGGGCAGTTGGACTGAATAATCTTTGGAGGTCCCTTCCAGCCCCTGACACACTGTGATTCTGTGATTCCCTTCCTATCCCATTCTTTCCATCATCTCCTCACTGCACTGTGCTCCCCTGTGGTCTGCACCCTCACACTTTGCCTCTCTGCTCCTCCCTCCTCCCCATGTTACAGAATCACAAAATTATCAGGGTTGAAAGGGACCTCAGGGATCATCTAGTTCCAACCCCCCTGCCATAGTGGGGTACCAGATCTCAGCTGTGGCAGGGTAGGGGTTGGGCTGTAGCCAGGCAGAGAGCTGACCCCTTGGAACATGTTGACAGCCTGTGGCCAGAGGCTGGAGGAGCTGCTGAAGGTGCTGCAGGGAAGAGGTGGCAGGAGGATTTCGAGTGCTCAGGGCTGTGAGCTGGGTGGTGCTGCCAGGGCTGGAGGGCAGCACAGCCCACAGGCATCAGCCACCACTTCTGCCTGCCCCTCTGGTGCCAGCAAGGCTGTTGCTGGTGCTTTGATGCACAGCAGGCTTGATGCTTTCCAGTGTGGCTCCTTGTTCAGATTCCAGGCTGGAAATGCTTTGCCAGTTGCTTGCCTCCTGTGGAACTGGGATTGGAAAACCCCAAAGAAAGAAGTTCCCTCCTCTCTGCCCCCTCCCCCACAGCACTGTAGGATGTCTGAACATAAAACTAAAGAAAATGAGGTCCTTTTGTGGATGGTGAGGATTGTTGAACTGCCCTTCAGAGGGCAGGACTGTGCCAGCAGGACTGGGTATGAGGAGTTTGTTGCCATCTTTCAGAAAGGGGCTAGGCTCTGGTCTTTGGAAGAAAACCTCCTTCACTGCTCTTGGCATTGCAGGGGAAGGGTGCTGAGAAGGCTGCTGCAGGGGATTGCAGTTCCCCTGCTACTGCAGCCAGCAGCCTTGTGAGTGAGCAGGCTGAAGCCCAGGCTGCTGGGGTGCCCATCACAGCTTCATGCCTCAGGTCAGGCAGAAAGCAGGTTCTGGGGAAAGCCTGAGATACAGACAAGGCTTGGATGGGTCAATGCAAGCAGAAATAAAAGGAGCAGTTGATGTTTTCTGGCTGAACATGAAGTTATGGAATAATTTGGATTGGAAGGGACCTTCAGTATCATCCAGTGCCAACCCCCTGCCATGGGCAGGGACACCTCCTACCAGCCCAGGGTGCTCAAGGCCTCATCCAACCTGGTCTTGAACCTGTGATTGAGCTGTTGTCTGCACCTCTCTGAGTGAAGCCATCCAGGCACTGGTCCATGGGTAGACGTTGCAGGAGCATGGGGATTTTGGGGGTTGCAAGGGTGTTGTGGGTAGATGAAGGGCAGCGTCCTGCCCACAGCCAGGTTAATGGTTGGGCTTTAAGATCATCCATCCCAACCATTAACCTGGCACAGTCAAGTCACCACCACTAAAACATGCCCCTCAGCACCACATCTCTGTGGCTTCGAAGCCTTTCCAGGGTAGGGTTTTCAGAGAACAGGCAGGAGATAACAGCTCTGCAAAGACTAAACTCCATCCCTTTGGCTGGGGAGGGGCTCACCAGAAGTGGAGGCAGAAACCACAGAAAAAGGAGATAGAATCAGAGAATGGCTTAGGTTGGAAGAGACCTCAAAGTTC
This sequence comes from Eubucco bourcierii, assembly GCA_013396675.1. Taxonomy (NCBI): domain Eukaryota; kingdom Metazoa; phylum Chordata; class Aves; order Piciformes; family Ramphastidae; genus Eubucco; species Eubucco bourcierii. The sequence goes on from VWZE01015717.1 coordinate 34,791, forward strand.
ATTCAGTTCTAACCCAGCACCATAGGCAGAGACATCTCCCGCTAGAACAGGTCGCTCAAGGCCTCACCAACCTGGTTCTGAACACCTCCAGGGAGGTTCTGAAGCACAGAATCACAGATCTTCGGTCACGTTCTGTGATTCTGTGCTCCACAACCTCCCTGGGCAACCTGTGCCAGTGTCTCACCACCCTCACTGCAAACAACTTCCTCCTAACATCCAGTTTCAATCTCCTCTCTGCCAGTTTAAACCCATTCCTTCTCATCCTGTCATTACAAGACCTTGTCAATAGTCCCTCCCCAGCCCTCCTGTAGCCCCTTTCAGATGCTGGAAGGTCATTCCAAGGTCTCCTGGAAGCCTTCTCTTCTCCAGGCTTCAGAGCCCCAACTCTCTCAGCCTGTCCTCATGGCAGAGTTGCTCCAGCCCTCTGAGGATCTTCATGGCCTACTCTGGATTGGTTCCAACAGTTCCATGTCTTTGTGCTGGGGGCTCCAGAACTGCACACTGCTCTCCTGAGACCCCACCTGGAGTACTAAGGGGTAGAATGCCCTCCCCTCCCCTGCTGGCCATGCTGCCCTTGCTGCAGCCCAGCACATGGTTGCTGTCTGGGCTGCACTCACACTGCCAGCTCAGCTCCAGGGCAGGGCAATCCAGAGATGCCTGTGGCCCTGCAGAGCCCAAGGAGAGCCTAGGAAAAGCTGTCCCTGGTCTGAGGCACTGAAAGACTGCAGGGTCCATGTCCTCCAGGCAGATCTCAGGGTGGGGAAAGGTTCTCCCAATGCAGTGCTCCCTGTTAGCCATGTCGAGTTGGCCGTGGGAGTTTTCCTATTCCATAGCCAGGGCTCCCAGCTCAGGCCCATCACAGACAGCTCCATAGCTTTTCCATTCCCAGGTCCAGAGAAGTTCAGCCTCATTCTGGCTCCTTGCCCCAAGGCCTGGCCCCAGCCCAGACCCAGGTGTGCAGATGGATGGGGTGGAGAGCAGCACTAACCCCTCCCTGAGAGCAGGGCAGCGAAGCACAGCCTGGGCTGCCCAAGAACTCCACACGAGAGGCTGGAGCAAGAACAGTTTTGATTTAATTATCACCATTCTCTACAAATCCAGTGTGGAGAAGAGCTGAGCTGTGGTCTGGCTTCTGGGGCTCCCACAGCCACTGCCCCTGCCTGCAGCAGAGCCCTGGTCCATTGTCGGTGCCAAGGACAGGAGAAAGGGCAGGGACAGTGCAGGGACAGGACCAACCCTCAGATGTGTGCCTGAAGATGGACAGCTCCAGGCAGCTTTGGCTCTTCCTAGCCCAGTGGATGGCGGAGAGCTTGGTCCTGCCCGGGACCAGCCCAGGTCTGGCCAGTGCAAAGCTGTCAAGCAGGCAAGTGGTGGCTGCCCAGGGACAGGCAGTGGGGGCTGACCCTGCTCTGCCCACTTCACAGGTCATTGTGGCCTCTGCTTTGTCATCTGCCTCCATGGAGCTGGAAGAGACCAAGCCCTGGCAGAGGCTGGAGACGCTTCTGGCTGAGACCAGCTTGTCCCCAAGCCACCCTGGACCTAAGCCTATGACACCAAGCAGGCAGCCAAATCTCCTCCTGCAAGCTCGTAAAGGGAAAACCCTGGGACATGGGAGCCCCAGCACCATAGGGCAGGCAGCTCCAGCAGCCCTGGGACAGCAGAGGTACATCCCTTCGGCAGTGCCAGCTGGGGCAACCTACAGCAGTGCCCCTCGGAAGGGGTACGAGGTTCAAACAGCAATAACGACGTGTCCCCACCCGGGGCAGAGGGGGAAATCGCAGCAGAACTGGGACAAGACCGGCAACGGCGGTGAGGGCGGCAGGCAGAGGGCGGCCACCCGGGCTGGGGGCACGGCCGGCGCTAGTGCCCGGGGCTGAAGAGGCTCCCGGCCAGCAGCCGCCTCTTGACCTCCCGCCACAGCAGGTCCCGCTCCCGCGTCGCCCTCTGCATGAAGCCTCTGTTCTCCTGTGCCCGCCGCGCCAGGTAGGGCAGCGCCTCCTGTACCGGCCCGTACGGAACGTACTTGTACACCGGGAACCCTGCCTGGCCTGCGGGATGGCAGGGGGGAGAGAGAAAAAAGGGGTGGGGGAGAGAGAGGGAGAGAAAAAAGTGGTATCAGAAAGTGCCTTCCTTCCCTTGCAGCTGCCTCTGTCCCCCAGGCTGTGTCAGTGCTGGGACATTGCACCACCATGAGCCTGGGGGGACAAAGAGGGCTCCACAGGAGGAGGCTGAGATGTGCCAAGGTCACCAGGAGCTGACACTGTCACAGCCACTACTGTGCCAATGCCAGTGACCTTCAGCCAGAACCATCCTGGGCATAGTGTGACACCAGGAGTCAGGCAGCCAGACCATGCCTAGGGGGCTGGAGTGGCCACCCTGGACACCTGCCCAGACCACCTCCTGCTCTTCTGTCTTTGCTCCACACACAGAGGAGCAGCCCGACTTGCCACGGGCCACCTGGACTCTTATGTGCTCATCTGTCCCTCTGTGTCTGGGTGCCTGGGAGCTCTGCCCCACTGCTTGAGCCAGCAGAAGGAAGGACAAAGGTCACACAAGGTTGTCTGACACCCTGGTAGTGAAAAGCTCAGGGCTTGGTGTGCACCTGCAGTGACGCTCCCAGCCACAGGAGGTACTGAAGTGGTTTGCTGCCTGCCAGCACCAGTCTCTGGCCCAGACAGGAGTATCCTGATTTCAGCTCGCAGTCCAAGGTAGGAATCTCCCTGCCCAGCCATCATGGTCCCATGGGGAGACAGCTGTGAACATGCATCGGCCTCCTCCCCAGACCTCGCACAGCCTTCCCCACAGCAGAGGACAGGCATCAAGGCACTGTTCTTGGCCTGCCCTGCTATGTGACACAGCCCTGGCCTGGCTCCATATATCTCAGATCCCACAGCAGCTGCTCAGGTAGACCCCAGGGGTCAAGGTGGGGCAGGAGTGTGTCTGCCCAGTGCCCCCTGCTCCCAGCACTCACCCAGGGGGAAGGTGATCTGGTCACACATGCCCAGGAGCTGCCCGAAGCACACCTTCTTCTCTGAGGGGTGGATCCCAAGCTCCATCATCCTGCCAGCCAAGCCTCAGTGTTAGGTCAACGGTAAGAGCTGAGCCAGCATGTCCCAGCCATGCAGTGGAGATCAGCTCCTGGGGCAGGGGCACAGCACTGCCCATTTCCCACATGCACGCTGGGATATGAGGGCTTGAGAGATTTATTTGTAACCCAGTGGGGAATGGGCTCAGCTCTGTGGCCACTGCAAGTTCCCACCCTGCAAGCCAGCTCCAAGCCCCAACTGAAGCCTTGAATACCAGCTGGGAGCCAAGATCCCACCAGGTGAGCAGGGAGAAGACCTGACAAGCCATAGCACATCTGGTCACAGCTCTGCTGGGTCCTCACATCCCTTGAGTCCCCAGGCCCCTGCCATGTCCTGGCACCTTCCCTGTGCCCACCTGCGCAGGGTGAATTTGACTGTGTCCTCGTTGTGGGTGGCCACCATCACATTGGCCTTCCTGTTCTGCTTGATCTCCTCCAGGATGTAGTCCAGGCACCTGCACAGGACAGTGAGGGGCTATGCTGTCAGGCTGACCCAGCCTGTGCCTGGCACGGTGCGAGGGGTCTGCGGGCATAGGGTGCCCCTACCTGTGGTACATCTCGTTGGTCTTCTCATAGGTGGGGTTGATGGGATCCTCATAGCCAATCCTGGCTGCCCTCTCCCGTTCTTGCTCCATGTAGGCACCACGGACCAGCTTGGTGCCAAAGTGCCAGCCCTCCCGGCGGGACAACTCCACATCCACTGTCACATTGTCATAAGCCTCCTGGGTACCAGACGGGAGAGATGGCACCAGAGCATCTCACCAGCGCCACCCCTGCCCTGTGCCTTCAGGCAGTCAGGCCCAGACTTGCGCCAAGGACTCCATCCAGCCGGTCCAGCAGGCCCTTCCTGCCCAGTGCCCTGCCAACCCTCACCTTCAGGTAGCACTGGTAGGTGTTGAAGATGATGGCCTGGTGCCCGTTGAAGCGCCGCTGCATCTCCAGCGTCAGCCGGCTGATGGCTGGCTGGAAGTAGCTCTGCTCTGCATCCACCATCAGCCTCACACCCTTCTCTGTGGCTCTCTGAAGGGCCAGTGACATACAGGTCTGCTTCATGGAGCCACCCGCTACGTGCCCAGCACTCATGCCTAGCCCCCCTCCAGTACCCCCTTACCTTGGCCAGGACATCCAGCCGCTGCAGCACCCTCTGCATCTGCAAATCCTCCTCCTCGGTGAAGCGCGACAGCAGAGGCTCAAGCTGCCTCGTCTGAGAGGAGGAGAGCTTGTGGCACCCTGCCTGTAGCCAGTGGGGTCCCAGGGAGACAAACACCTCCCAGAGGATGCCCATCCCCACAGCTGCTGTCCATCCCACCTCCCCAGCACCCACCAGCCAGCTTAGCGTGCACACAGTGCCCACCCCGACAGCTTGGGAGTCCAGTGTGGTAGATCACAGCACGGCCAGCACAGATGCCAGCCACCATCAAGCCACCAGGCAGGGCCTGAGGGGCAGCAGACCTACACTCTGCTCCCACAAGCCCTCGCTGTGGGGCTGCCCCACATGTAGCATAGATGGGTACCCACCTGCATGTTGGGGACGACCAGCAGCTTGGAGAGCTTGGTCCGGCTGTTGATCAGCCTGTTCCAGTCCAGCAGGTCCACAGTGCTGGGAGCAAAGAACCAGGTCCATGCTGGCCTGTTGCAGGTCTCCCCAGTTCCCAACCCCCACCAGCAAGCAGATGTTCAGTACATGCCACCCTGAGCTGTCTTGGCACTTCCACCCAAGCCTTCTCTGTGCTCAGTCGCTGTCCTGAGCCAGGCCTGGCCTCTGGAGACCCTTGCTGTTGTGCCACTGCCCCAGGAGCAGGCACAAGGTCCTCCAGGCCACAGGCAGCTTACCCACTCATGCCCAGCTTCTCTCCTGTGAACCACTGCTGGCTCTCCTCCTTAGTTGCAATGCCAAGGTTGGCCAAGGCCTCCTGCCACCAAAAAGAGCATCAGTGTCAAGGGGTTACAGGGGTTCAGAGAGTGCATTGGGTTGGCAGGGACATCTTGTCTGACCCCCCTGCAGTCAGCAGGCACACCACCAACCAGAGCACCCAGGGCCACAGCCAGGCTGAGCTTGGATGACTCCAGGGATGGGGTTTCAGGTTCAGGGCTGCTCCAGGACCTCTACAGCCACTGGCAGTGCCCAGCAGCACAGACTCCTCCTTCAGACACCATCTGCCTTACCTGCAGCTTCTCCATTTCCAGCTTGATGCCCAGTGCTGGCTGCCCAGCCTGTCCCTGCTCCACAGCCATCTGGTGGAAGAACCTTCGCCACTTCACCAGCACCTCTGAGAGCCGCACCTGTGGGCACAGGGCTGGCTCACACTCAGCCTCTGCAGACTCTGACTCTGCAGCAGAGCACCTTGACCAAACGGGAGCCAAACCCTCCACAGCCTGACCTTGGGACCTTTAAAGTTCTGTGCTCTTCATGTGGTCCCATACTTTGAGACAGGGTCTCCAGAGTGGTGTGGGCACACAGCTGGCAGCTTCTTGCTGCCAACTACTCTGTCATCAGTACAGATGCCACTGCAGCAAGTCTGGCACCCTAAAGCCCTTGTAGATGTATCCTCTGTGGCATCAGGTTCTGCTCAACCTCACCCTGGTCACAGCCCTGTCACTCACCAAGAACTGAGGTCTGCCCAGCGCTGTCATCTTGATGGCCGAGAAGCCATTCTCTGAGCTGCCACCTGCAGACAGCCAGAGTCAGAGCTGGCCCCAGAGGTCCCCGAGGTGCAGTGGTGGGCTTCAGGGGCCCGAGCAGAGTGATGCTGCTCAGGACACATGGGGCACTGACCCGAGGCATCGATGCAGTGCAGGAAGGTCTCCATGTGCTGGTCACACTTGGCCTCATCAGCATAGATGTAGGTGTGGGTGCTGCTGATCCCACCGTGCCAACCCCCAAAGCCTGCCTGGGCTCGCTGCTGCCTCTCCCTTTGCTCTGCTCCTGGGGTGGAAGAGATGGAGATGCCCATGCAGCCCTGCCAACTCCTAAAAGCCTGCCCAGGAGCTTCTGTTGTGGGTGTGGGGGAGAGGGGTTCTGGTTTGGACCTCAAAAGAGCCCCGGAGGTTGCAATGTGCCCTGCCTGCTCTGTTGCCCAAGCAGAAGCTGAGCCTTTGTTGAGGAGCAGAGCTGGCCAAGATTCAAGATGCTCCTCATCCACCCTGTGTTTTGAGGCTGTGGGAGCCCACAGTGCCTGGATCAAGTGAACCTCCAGGCTGTCTCCTGTCAGCAGGAGAGGTTGGGTCACTCACCTCCCATCTTCTCGGCTGCAGAGGTGCCGGAGCTAAGAAGAGAAACAGGGAAGATAAGGGCCAGGTCAGCAATATCCTGCAACCCCCTGCTGGTGGCCAGGGCAGCTCTGAGGCCCCCCTGCTGCCAGTCTGACGCTGGACCCTGCTCTTCCCTCCCTATCCAATTACCAATGGGTGGAACACTGCTCAGTGTGAGCTCTGCTGACAGTTCAGGTGCCCAAGACACCCTTGTGAAAGGCAACAGGCTTTCAACGTCCAGCAGCTGGTACCTGGAGGACCTCAGCAGCACAGGGAGGATGTCCTGTCCCAGGGGCCAGAGCTGCTCTCCAGCAGTCGACCCTATGCAAGGACAAAATCAGCCCTGCTGGGGCTGGATGCTCTATCTTCAAGCACAGCAGCCTGCAGTTCTCACTGTGGTGGCACCAAGGCTCACCTCAACATCTCCCCACCTTGCAGGCACCAGCAGCTGGATCATAAAGCAATGAGTCCCTCCAAAGACAGGGTGCACTCAGGTGTAGGATGCCTCACGCTCCCCTGTGCCTTGGTATCAGCCTACAGCTCACAAGCAAGGTCTCAGTTGTAACTCCACCTGACCTCAGAAGTCATTCCAAGTCCAGGCCCTTCACCACAGAGATAACAGAGCTCTGACAGCCTGGTGGATGGCAGCCAAGTTATGAGACCCTCCTTAAGCCAGAGCAGCTAAACCCTCTTACTGACAACCCAAATGCAGTCTGCAGATGCAGGGTTTCACCCGGAGTAACACTGCCAGCCTCTGAAGAGCAGTCCTGAGTGGCAGCAGAGCCATCTCCTTCAGGAGACCTCTGCCTCGGCGTCGGTGTCCCCAGGTTGGCTGTGCCCAGCGGTGGGGAAACACACTGTGAGACAGGCAGCAGAGCCAGGGGGCTTGGACAGGTCAGCAGAGGCATGTGGTGTGGTCCCAGAACACACTGTCCCTCATGGAAACCCTGTGACATGGATTAGGGGCTGCTGGAACAAGCAGAGCCAAGCCCTTCTTTGGTGCTGCTCAGAGGCAGCAGCAGCCCCATGCTGCTCAAAGCCCAGTGAAACCTGGTGTGAGTCAGGGCAAGAGCTCCCGGAGAGCAGCAGCACCATCTCCAGCAGGCTCTGCTCTGTCAATCTGCTACCCTGAGGACAGGTCAAGAGTTTTCTGCCCCCAGATACAGAGAGGGTGAAGGAAAGGAAGGAGACCTCATAAAGCCAGGAGTGGGATGTGACAGCAGAGCCCCTTCTGCACAGTCCCTCCCCAGCCTGCCTGCAGCTCCCCTGAAGATACTGAAATGCAGCTCTGAGGTCTCCCTGGAGCCTTCTCTTCTCCAGGCTCAACAGCAGGTCCCAGGCACAGCACAGGACAGCTCTGAAGCCCAGGGCACATCTTGGATCCAGCACCCAGAGAGCTGGACTGGATGATTTTTGTAGGTCCCTTCCAACCCAAACCATTCCATGACTCTACGACCTGGGTGGCTGGGGACTAGGGGTGGTGAACAGAGCCTCCTTTGACCTCCCCAGGGTGCCTGCACTCTACTGGCCTAGCAAAGCACCCTCGGTTGTGAAGTGTTTGGAGTTGCTGCAGGCAAACAGAGCCCTGCCAGTGCATTCCTGCGGAGTGACTGCTCCCAGCCCTTCCTGCCCGCAGGGGGCACGCCGAGCGGTGCCATGGGGCTGAGCTTCATTCTTCTGCAGCAAGCAAAACACAGGAAGCTCCTTCCAGCTGAAGAAACAGCTCTTCCTGGATGTCATCTGCTCTCTTTGCAATGTTAGTCTTGGCCAGCAAAGCCATTCCTGCACCAAGCCAGTGCCACTTAACCCCAGGCATCATGTGGCCACCCGCAAACCAAATATGCCAGACCAAGACACATCTCCAGGCACTGCCCAAATGCTTCTGGCAGGCTGTGACCAGAAAGGAGCCACCTGCAAAAGGTATGCTCAGGACATAGGAGCTGCCCTTCACCCAAAGCATGCACAAAGCAGGACCTGCAAGGGTTGCAAAGAAGGTTATGGAGGCTGGGAAGAGTGAACCAGCTGACATGGCAGGCTGTGGTGCTCAGGAAAGTGTGAGGCTAGAGTGAAACCATCTCAGGAGGAGCACAAAGGTCCCCCTGGCAGGAATAAGGAGGCAACAATCCATTCTGCCCTGGTGACCATCAGGAGGGTGCCACAAGCACAGTGTCAGCAAATGAGCTCCAAGAGGGACAAGAGCAGAGTCCTGCAACTGGGAAGGAAGAAGAAACTGCAGCAGTGCAGCGAGCAGTCCTGGGGAGAAGAACCTGGCAGTGCTGGGGCACAACAAGTGCTGCATGGGCACCAATGTGTGCTGCTGGTCAAGAAGGCAAATGGTGTCCTGAGGGGCATTCAGAAGAGTGTGGGCAGCAGATCCAGGCAGGTTCTCCTGCCCCTCTGAGGCCACACCTGGAATAGTGCATCCAGTTCTGGGCTCCCCAGGTCAGCAGGGACAGGGATCTGCTGGAGAGAGTCCAAGGGAGGGCTGCAAGGATGCTGCAGGGCCTGGAGCACTGCCTGAGGATGAGAGGCTGAGAGCCCTGAGGGTGCTGAGTCTGGAGAGGAGAAGGCTGAGAGGGGAGCTGAGCAATGTCTCTCAATAGCTGAGGGCTGGGGGTCAGGAAGGAAGGCACAGGCACAGCCTCTGCTCACTTGTGTCCTGCCACAGGACAAGGGCACTGGATGGGAACTGCAGCACAGGAAGTTGCACCTCAAGGTGAGGAAGAACTTCTTGACTGGAAGGGTCCCAGAGCCCTGGCACAGCACAGGCTGCCCAGAGAGGCTGTGGAGCCTCCTTCTCTGGAGCCTTTCCAGCCCTGTCTGGATGTGTTCCTGTGTGACCTGCGCTGCATTCTGCTCTGGCAGGGGTGGACTGGAAGCTCTCCAGATTCCCACCCCTCACATTCTGTGATCCTGTGAAATGGGGCTGGCAAAAGGGACAAGAAGCATCAGGGAGAATTTGTTCCTGAATCCAAAGCAAAATGGTTACATGAAACCCAGACTGAAGCTATGGGCGATGCTTAAACCCCTGCAGGTTGGAACAAAGCCAAGCTGTTGGCAAAAGCTCTTCGAGTCTGCCCAGTGTATGAGCTGCCAGCAGGAATCAGCCCAGGTCTACTGCAGGACCTCCTTGCACAGCTTCAAGCTAAACAGTAACCACTCTGTGATCCCGGCAGCATGTGCTGGCAGAGCACTGGGAGAAGGGGAGGCAGTGGCTCTGGGAGGCTGATTGGCCAGGCTGGAGCATTAATGCCACACCGAGGCAAGCATCAAGTGTCCACCCAAGAAATCTCTAGAGGAAACAAAGTCCACGAGCCATGTAGCAGAGCCAACCAGGGTGTTTGACAGCCCTCTGGGGCAGGGCTGTCCTTATCCATGTTCCCCACCTCTTGGCTTGGGATGCCCATGGGATGCCCATGGCTCCAAGAGGACCACAACCTACTCCACTAGTGGAGGGCTCCTGGTTTCACCCCACAGGCAGCAGAAGCCCCTGCCAGCCACACTGCTACCTCTCCACACCCCACCAAGGACTGCACCCATCCCCAAGCCCCCAGCTCACCCGCTGCCCCCAGCAGCAGCACCCAAGCTCTGCTGCCCACAGGACCTTTTCTCCAGCTCTGTCATGATGACCGAGCAGCAACCTTCAGCATGTGGCCAAGGACTATTGGTACAAGCAGGCAGAGATCTGGACGCCAGCCCGGGCAGGGCAGGGCAGGGCAGGGCACAGCAGGTATGAGCCTGCAGCTGGAAGGATCAACCAGTGCCTGCCTGAGTTGTGTTAGTGTTCCAAACCAGGAATCCTGTTAGGAGTGGCCAGGGCACACTGCTGGGGAGGAAAAGGCATCTCCCTGCTGTTATGTTCAGGAGAGCACTCACGAGCCCAGCACCGCTCTGCCTGAACCCAGCAACAGCAGATGGCACCGCAAGACCAAAGAAATCGCTGGTTGCATCTGGTTTGTATCTCTGCTGCCCAGCTGGCAGTGGGGTAAAGCCCTCAAGCGCTCACAGGAGGAAAAGGTTCAGCTCTGGTGTCCAGCAGCAACCAGCCCTTGACTGCTGCTTGTCTCTCTCACCCAGTTTGGCACTATCCCTGGCAGAAACAGAGGTAATTTGGAGCTTTGCCCCTGAGCAGAGCAAAGGAAGACCCAGAGCAATGTTTGGCTTGTCCAACACATGCCTCTTGATGCTACTGACACCCCGCTGAGGTTGGTCCCTGTTCCATGACACGCCTGGGTGATCTCCAGGCTGGCATTCCCACCCTGCGGGGCACAGACGATGAGCACAGTGCAGACAGTTCCAACACCTGTCTTGCTGTGAGCAGGCAGAAGCCTGCTTGTGAAAGCCCTCAGTGGTCAATCACAGCGAAGCACTCAGCACTAGCATGGCCAGACCAAGAAGGGCAGCAATGCAAACACCACCACTGCCACCTCAGCCTCACAGTGATGCTGAGCAATGTGCCCAGACGATGGCTGTGTGCCCAGGGAAGAAACCAGCCCCTCCTGGAAACACCACTGCTCCATTGGCTTCAGAGAAGTCACCTCCCTGCTTGGGCTGCAGAGAGGGGCTTTGAACCTTTCATGTAAAAATAATGAAGTTTGCAGCTTAATCTGCAAGGGGCTGGGATGGGCACAGCTCTGCTCTCCACTGTGAGCCCTCACATCAGCGGTGCCCTCCAGAGCTGCGTGGGGCTGGGCAGGACCTTAGCCCTGAAGGGGATTTCCAGCAGCAGTGGCAAGGGGCAAGAGAGAGTCCCTGATAAGCAGCAGGTGAGGAGCTGAGATAAGTCTCTGGTAGCAGCTGGGAGGAGTCCAGCAGCAGCACCTACCTCAACCGCATCACCCCACAGATCTGCTGGCAACCCCTCCCCAAAAAGCCATTTCTGCCGTGTTTTGAATATGGTATGACAAGTATGCGGCAGTTGGATGGTGTCCCTGACTGCCACGGGGTCACAGAGCTGTGCCAGCCCACACCTTCTGGCACAGCCACCTTGTCCTGAGTGTAAGGAACACAACATCCACCCTGGGACTGTGGGGTACCAGCCAACAACCCATTTGATCAGGCAAGCAGAGATGCCCGGAAATACAGTCAGAATGGTGGAAAGTTACTGCTGGCTTTGGGCCAGAGCTGCCCTTGGCAGGGGGCAGTAGGCAGGGAAGGTTCCCTAGGGTGGGGGACACAGTGCAGGAAGGAGCTGTGACCTGAGTAGAGGGGCAACCCCAGCGGGAAGGAGGCGGAAGTGGTGGGGGCAGCACCCCAGTGTGTGCACGGTGCAGGGGTGGAGGGGACAGGACCCTGAGGGACGAATAGGGGTGGGGGAGGTGGTAGCATCTCAGCGTGGGGTAGAAGGGAGACAACGAGGTGCAGCACACCACTGTGGGCAGGGTTGGGGTGGGGGGGATGACAGCATCCCAGTGGGGGTGGGGTAAGAGAAAGCGGGGTGGCAAACAGCCCCTCAGTGAGGGTAGGAGGAAGGCCAGGGGGCCAGCACCCTAGATGGGGGTGGGTCATGAAGGTTGTATCCCAGGGGTACGAGGAAAT
>VWZE01015717.1:47840-59923 GCA_013396675.1 Eubucco bourcierii
CGCGCCGCCACACACCTCTCGGTTGTGCTCCACCAGCGGCCCCACGGCGCAGAGCCCCAGCACCAGCAGCCCCCGCAGCAGCTCGGCGCTGCTCTTGCTGCGGAACGCTTCCTCCGGGTCTCCAAAGTTCACGACGGGCGGTGGCGGGCCCCGCTCCGCACCCCGCCGGGGAATCGGCGGCTGCAACGGCCGGGCCCCCCTGTCCCCGACTGGCGGTGGAACGGCCCCGCGGGGAGCGGCTGCGGGCGCGGAGCGGGGCCGGCGGGGGACGCCCAGGCGGGAGACGGCGGCGCAGAGCGCCCGGGCCGCGTTCGACGGAGCCATGGGTACGACGGCGCCGCCCGCTCCGCGCTGCCGCCTTAAGTACGGCCCGCCCGGCGCCGCCCCGCCGGGCTCCCCGCTGAGCTTTCCGCCGGCACGGCCGCGCCCTCTGGGTCTGCGGGGCCGCCGTTCCGCTCCGCCACCCGGCTGTGTGTCAACCCCGGGACAGCGACCAACGTGCCCGGCTTACCCCTCTTTCCCGCAGTCCCCAGCCCGGTGCTATCCCCGTTCCCGTGCTCTTGGGTCAACCCGCCCCGGTGGCGCGTCCCTCCGAGCGGCCCCGGGGAGGGTAAAGAAGGGCGGAGGTGGCCCTTGGGGAGCCCCGTGTGGGTTTGAAGCAAGCCCCGTGCCCCTCGAGCAGCACTGAGGCGGTCGGGGGGCGAAGAGAACTACATGCCCGTGGAGCAGTTCTGGGCAGGAGCGAACGAAGCCCGATCCAATTGGAGCAGTCCTGGGGAGGGTCACGGCAGGGCAAAGAGAGCTCCATGCCCTTGGACAAGTCCCGGGAAGGGGCAAAGGGAGCCCTATCCCCGTGGAGGACCCCAAGGAAGACCTGGGATGGTTCCTGTCCCACGCGAAGGGCCCTGAGGGGAGCACCGGAGCCTACCTTTCAGGGCTAAGGGATTCTGACCTCTTAGAGCAGCTGCAGGGAGGGTCAAAGGGTACTGCAAGGGGGTCCCTGTCCCCTCAACAGTCCTTGGGCCAGGCTGTGACATTTCCAGCCCACAGAGGTGGAAAGTCCTTAAGAAGGGTGTCTCAGACCCTGGATGATATATCATGGGAGAGATGCTGCTGCAGGCTCCTGCTCTTGCTCCTTGCATGCACGACCCCTGGGATTTCAGCTGAACCCTCGTTTGTTTGGTTGGGGTTTGGGGGGGACCAGAGGGGCTTGGGGCAGCTGGGGGCAGCAGACCACCTCCCTCAGCTTGGGTTGGGGCACTTGGGCTTTGCCTACCCTGTGAAGCCCTCTGGGAGACGGCAGGGAGGGCCTTGGGAGGTCCCCAGGCAAGACCAAGTGTCCCTGCTGCTCCTGGCAGGCGTTTCCCTGAACTGTTCCTCCCAGGCACATCCAGTGCTGAACTCCAGAGATCACTCAGCACCTCCCTGGCACTCTGTTGACAGACACGTTCCTGACTCTTGGCCCTGGGGGGTGGAGAGCGGAGACCTCCCCTCAATTGGCAGGACCATTTCATAACAGCAAGTGTCACAGCTCCATCCCCTCTCTGTGGCCATGTTCCTTCTTTTTGCCCACTTTTCCAGCCCCAGTTTTGCAGTGGGTCCTGGAGAGTGACTCTGGGCAGGTGCAGACCTGCCCAAACACAGAGGAAGCCACCAAGATGATCAGAGAGCTGGAGAACCTCTGCTATGGGGACAGGCTGGGACGGCTGGGGCTGTGCGGCCTGGAAAAGGCTGCAGGGAGACCTCAGAGCTGCATTTCAGTACCTGCAGGGGACCTGCAGGCAGGCTGGGGAGGGACTGTGCAGAAGGGGCTGTGGGGATAGGCTGAAGGCAATGGTTTGAAAGTGGAGCAGGGCAGCGTCAGGTTGGACATCAGGAGGAAGTTGTGCCCAGGGAGGGTAGGGAGAGACTGGCACAGGCTGCCCAGAGCTGTACTTCTCCCCATTCCTGGAGAATCACAGAATCCACCAGTACATATGCTTGTCAAAGTCCTCCCAGCTCAACCAGCCCAGCCCTGCACTCAGCACTGCAGGGGCACCACTGAACCCTGCCCCTCAGCACCAGGCCACAGCTGCTAAAAGCTGTCCAGGGATGGGGCCTGCAGCACTGCCCCAAGCAGCCTGTGCCAAGGTCCAGGGCAGAAATAGTTCCTGAGCCTGAGCCTGAGCCTGAGCCTCCCCTGGGGCAACTTGGAACCATTGCCTCTGCTCCTGTCCCTTGGCACCAAGGAGTGCAGAGGCTGTCCCCTCCTCACTGCCCCCTCCCTGCAGGCAACTGCAGAGAGCAAGGAGCTCTACCCTCAGCCTCCTCTTCTGCAGCCTCAACACCCCCAGCTCCCTCAGCCCCTCCTCACACCCAGCTGCTCCAGGCCCTTCTCCAGCCTCACTGCCCTGCTCTGGACAGGCTCCAGCCCTTCAGCGTCCTTCAGGCAGTCAGGGGCCCAGAGGTGAGCACAGCACTTGAGGGGTGTCCTCAGCAGTGCTGAGCACAGGGGGATGATCCCCTCCTGCCCCTGCTGCCCACCCTCTTGCTAACACCATCCAGGATACCATTGGACTTGCCCACCTTTGCACTGCTGCCTCCTCTTCACTCACTACCAGCCCCCAGGTCCCTCTCCTGGTTGCAGCTTTCCAACCACACTCCCCCAAGTCCGTAGCTCCCTGTGGGACTGTTCTGACCCAGGGGCAGGACCTGACAGGACATCAGACTTGCTGGGGCCCTGAACACACTGCTGTAGCTGGAGGCGTCCCTCCTGGCTACAGGGAGGTTGAACAAGATGACCTTTGTGGTTCCCTTCTGACCTGATGCTTTCTGTGATTGCTCCAACAAGCAGTGAAATCATGGGGGTTGCTTCAACTCATTTGCAAGGTTTCATTTTGGGCCATCCCAGGCCCTTGCACCTTCCTGCCCTGAACAGTTATGGAAATCAACCATTTCCTTAGGAACATTCCCGGTGCTGGCTTAACTCTTCTGTGCTATTTCCAGCAAACCCATTCAGCTGCAGTTACTTGTCCCACGTAATGAGGCTGTGGAGTCTCAGCCTCAAAGTGCTACTGGAAAGCATAGCCCAATGTTGCACTGGGCTGGGGTGAAGCCTGAGCAGCAGATGTGGCATCTGCAGTTAACTCCTAGCACCTCTGACATTGGCTTCTGTTTTAGCTTCAGAGGTGCCAGGCTGTGACTCCCTGCAAACCAATAGCCCCAGCCAGACCTGGCTGCCCTCACTTCTCAGACTGGTGCCAGGGAGAAAGTTTCCTTTGGAGAGCTCTAACAGCATCAGTTGCTCCCAGGAAATACCCCTTGGATCTCAGCAGGGTCCCAGGAAATACATCCTGGATCTCACAAGGGTCCCAGGAACACCCCCCTGGATCTCAGCTTCACAGCACTGCCTGTTTTGGCAGCCCCACGGCACGGATGTGGCCTCTGGGGTGGGAGGGGCATGACCAGTTGTGAGTGTCCAGAGAAACTTTAATCTTAGACCTGCAAGCAAAGGTGAGATGTGAAAAAGGCACATTTTGGTGGCAGCAAGAGCTGGTGGTGAGTATCTTGGGATGACTGCTCCTGAAGCAGAGGAGATCCCTGGGCTGGCAACTCTGCTGATGGCTGAGAGATCAAGGGATGCTCAAGGCTGTACCACGACAGCACTGAGCTGGTGGTGGCTTGAGGAGCAGCAAATGTGAATGTGAGACACATAGAAGAGAAGGGTCTGTGAAGTGATGCCAGTGTGGGCAGGGAGGCCATGGCGGGCACATTGCATGGCCCAGTGCCTGGCAGAGAGGAGCTTGTGACACCCTGGAAATAGTAGATGGCAACAAGCACCAGCAGCTGCTCCCAGCACCTGCAGGGAGATCTGTGGTGTGAAGGGGGGGCTGTGGGGTGGAGGAAGAGCTGTGGGGTGGAGGGAGAGCTGTGGGGTAGGGCAGAGCTGTAGTGTGGAGAGGGAACTGTGGGGTGGAGAAAGAGCTGTGGGGTGGTGAGAGCTGTGGGGTGGAAATCACTTCTGCCTTTCAGCAGGAGCAAGCCTGGACATGTGACCTGTGGGGTGACAGGCTGTGCCTCGTGGCTTGGGCAAGTCCCCTGGTCTTGATTCTGTCTGTCCAGTAGCTCTGCCAGCCCTCAGACCCTGCCAGCTGCAGCTCCCTCTCTGTGCTGGTCACCCCTCATGCTCCTGGCATCCGTCCTCTGCCGTTTCCCTGGAGAATGTTGACTCAGAGCCTCCTCCAGGGGTGTTTCTCAGGCTGGTCACAAGCCTGATTCATGCTCGGTGCCAGGGCTACCAAACCAGCCCCAGGCTGGCATGCTGGGAGGGAAATCTTCAGTGAGCTGTCAAGCTGTGGGGAACGATGTGGCCCTTCAGCTGGCATATAGTTCTGCTAAATGTGCCCCTTGGAGCAGGAGGTGATGCAGTGGCCAAGAGCTGCAACCCTTCTCCAGCGTGGGGTGGGGGCAACTGTTTGATGTGGATCCACCAGGAGACTCCAGCAGAAGGTGGAAGTGGGGATGATGCTTCCCAGAGTGCAACCACGGGGGGCTCAGCACCTGGTCCAGGGCTGGTTTTGTTCACAAGAGGGTCCCTTTGGGGAGATCTTCAGGCCCTCTGCCATCCACACTGATGGGAATAGAAGGCCCAGGAGGGGCAAAGGATCTGCCAGCCCTAGGACAAGGGTGCATGCAGCTGACGAGTTGGTTCTCTCCAAGTACCCTCACACCCTCCCTGTCAGCCTTCTGGGAGTGGCTCTGGCTTATGCTGTAGTGGGGAAGTTGGTGTGCTGCTCTGGCAATGGGTTTGGAGGGCTCTGCTTACCCTCCCACAGCCAGAGGGAGAGGAAATGTGTCCTTCCCTTTCCTCCTGCTGCCAAAGAGGCCCTGGAGGTTTGAGCACTGTGTTGAAGGGCATGGTAAGGCTGTAGCACTCATATCCTGCCTCTGTGGGATCAGAGGAAGGGTTCTGGGAGCTTGCTGCTGGTCACCTGCAGAGGCACAGTGTGGGCACTCCAGCTGCTGGGGTACTTCTGTGGGGTGGGAGCCTGAGGGAGAGCAGCTGAGAGTTGTCAAAACCCCTGCCAGTGGAAAGAGATGCTGGGGGCTCTTCTTGCACTCCATCCTGCTGGTTTCCAGCCTTGCTTCCCCAGCAGGGTCAGGATTTGGGTAGCTGGGCTGGGCTCCAATCCCACTTGCAACCCAAGAGAGAAATATCCTCTTGATCTGCCCTCTGAGTTCCTGCAGATCAGTGTGGCTCAGCAGCCATGAGGAAGCAGAATCATAGAGTCACAGAGTGGGCTGGGCTGGAAGGGGTCCCCAAAGCTCATCCAGTCCAACCTCCTGTACTCAGCAGGGACATCCTCCACTAGAGCAGGTTGCCCACAGCCCTCTCCAGCCTCACCTTCAGTATCTCCAGGGATGGGCCTCAACTACCTCCCTGGGCAACCTGTGGCAGTGTTCCAGCAGCCTCCTGGTGCAGAACTTGTTCCTCACATCCAATCTCAATCTGCTCTGCTCTCATTCCAAACCATTGTCCTCATTCTGTCCCTGCAGGCCTTTGGGCACAGTCTCTCTGCAGCCTGTATGAAGCCCCTGCAGGCACTGGCAGACTGCTCTGAGGTCTGCCTGGAGCCTTCTCTTCTCCAGGATGAACATCCTCAGCTCCCTCAGTCTGTCCCCATTGCAGAGCTGCTCCAAACCCCTGAGCATTTTCCTGTCCCTCCTCTGGATCCTCTCCAGCAGGTCCAGGTCCTTCCTGTATTGGGGTCCCACAACAGGACACAACCCTGCAGATGAGGTCTCCCCAGAGCAGAGCAGNGGATGCAGATCTCTGCACTTGCTCTTGTTGAACCTCAAGAGGTTCACCTGTGCCCTGCTCTGCAGCTTGTCCAGGTCCCTCTGGATGCCATCTTGTCCCTCTGGCATGTTGATGGGCACCACTCAGCTGGTGCCATCTGGACGCTGCTGATGGTGGCCTTGACCTTTGAGGGACATCACTTGTCACTGCTCTGCATCTGCACTTCAAGCTTTTGTGTGGGGCAGCTTGGAACCATTGCCTCTGCTCCTGTCCCTTGCCACCAAGGAGCAGAGACTGCCCCCTCCTCACTGCCCCCTCCCTGCAGGCAGCTGCAGAGAGCAAGGAGCTCTGCCCTCAGCCTCCTCTTCTGCAGCCTCAGCACCTCCAGCTACTTCAGCCTTCTGTTGTTTCCATTCCCATTCTTAGGGAAGAATTTGGGTTGTGCAGTGTTCTCCGTAATCTCAAGGGGCTCTTCACTCCCGGTGGGTAAAAGGCCTCCTGCTGGAAGGTTTCTGTGGGAGTGGGGCCTGGGGAACAGACACAAGGAGGCTTTGTGTCAAGCTGGCTCCCTTGGCAGGTGGGTTGCCTGGATGGCAGAGCTCTGGAAGGGAGCCAGCTCTCTTCTAGCCCTTCTGAAATGGCCTGGATGTCTCATGCTGGGGGAACATTCCCAGGACAGCGGCAGGGAGGGGAGCAGAAGGAAGAAAGCACAAGAAAGAAAGGCCTGGTGCTTCCTTGTCCCTTCTCTCTTGTACACAGGGCACATGTTTATATACTTGTTTGTGTTCTGCCCTGAAGGGTAAAAGCAAGCCCTGACTTTACCTAATATGGTTACATTTGGCAAACTGCCATTCTGTTTGGCTAATCTGTGGCTAAGGAGCCGTTAGTCTCAGGCTGTATTGATAAAAAGAGTTGAGCAGGCAAACACCATGAGCTCGGTCTCTGTGCTTCTGCCTTATCGTACTTCTGCCTCATTGCTCTCTACTGTTGCATCCTGCCATGCTTTTGCCTTGTTTGCTTGGCAGCATTAGGTCTGCGAAGTTCCAAGCCAGATTTGCTACATAGTAACAAGCCCTGATACTTTGAGTTTGTACACCTGGAAGCTGCCTTGCTTCAGTTTACCAGGAGAAGGCATTAAGCGCCTCACGACGTGGCGAGAAGTGCCACCTGCCACCGATGTTGTGCCCATCTCCACACTCACAAGGCGTCCTGCCTGCCCCTCTGCAAACCTCCGTGCCAAGTCTGGAGTCAGAGAGGAACCAGGATCGGATCAGAGATCGTCTGCCTCTCTCCCAGGACCCTGTTGGAGCCTGGGAATATCTAGAAGGCTATTAACTACAACTACTTGACGGGAGGTTGTAGCCAGGCAGGGGTTGGCCTCTTCTCCCAGGCACCCAGTGACAGAACAAGAGGACACAGTCTAAAACTGCACTAGGGCAGGTTCAGGCTGGATGTTAGGAAGAAGTTCTTCATGGCAAGAGTGATTGCTCATTGGAATGGACTGTCTGGGGAGGTAGTGGAGTCACCATCCCTGGAGGTGTTTAAGAGGAGGCTGGATGAGGCACTTAGTGCCAGGGCTTAGTTAATTAGAAGGTGATCCAGAAAACCAGCAATAATACAATTAAACATTAATGGAGTCATCCAGGGGTCAGTGGTGGGTCTGGTGCTGTTCAACATCTTCATCAGTGCCATAGATGAGGGGACAGACAGACAGACAGACAGACAGACAGAGTCTGCTCAACAAGTTTGCTGATGACACCAAACTGGGAGGCTGATGCAGCTGAAGGCTGTGTGGCTATCCAGTGAGACTTGGACAGACTGAGGGCTGAGCAAAGAGGAACCAAATGAGGTTCAACAAGGACAAGTGCAGAGTCCTGCACCTGGGGAGGAATAAAAACTGCACCAGTACAATCTGCTGGAGAGCAGCCCTGTCGAGAGGGACCTGGGAGTCCTGATGGATAACATCCATGGGACAGCAATGTGCCCTTGTGGCCAAGAGGGCCAATGGAATCCTGGGGGGCATTAAGAAGAGTGTGTCCAGCAGATCAAGGGAGGTTCTCCTCCCCCTCTACTCTGCCCTGGTGAGACCTCATCTTGAGTACTGCATTCAGTTTTGGGCTCCCCAGTTTAAGAGGGACAGGGATCTGCTGGAGAGGGTCCAACAGAGGGCTATGAGGATGATTAGGGGACTGGAGCATTGCCTGATGAGGAGAGGCCAAGGGACCTGGGGCGGTTTAGTCTGGAGAAGAGAAGACTGAGAGGGGATTTAATAAATGTTTATAGCGTGGAGAGAAGGAGACTAAGAGGTGACCTGATTAATGTTTATAAATATGTAAGGGTGAGTGCCAGGAGGATGGAGCCAGCCTCTTCTCAGTGATGCCCAGTGACAGGACAAGGGGCAATAGGTGGAAACTGAGGCATAGGAGGTTTCATGTGAACCTGAGGAAGAAGTTTTTCACTGTGAGGATGACAGAGCACTGGAACCAGCTGCCCAGGGAAGTTGTGGAGTCTCCCTCTCTGGAGATACTCTGGGTGTGTTCCAGTGTGATCTGGTATAAGTGATCCTGCTCTGGCAGCGGGGCTGGACCAGATGAGCTTTCAAGGTCACTTCCAGCCCCTGACATTCTATGATTCTATGAAATACCTAAGGACTGGGTGTCAGGAGTGGAGGGACAGGCTCTGCTCACTTGCTCCTTGGGATAGGACAAGGAGCAATGGATGGAAGCTGCAGCACAGGAGGTTCCACCTCAACACCCCTTCTTTACTGTAAGGATCACAGAGCACTGGAACAGGCTCCCCAGAGAGATTGCAGAGTCTCCTTCTCTGGAGGCTTTCAAAACCTGTCTGGATGTCTCCCTGCGTGACCTGACCTGTTTTGGCAGGGGAGTTGGGCTGGATGCTCTATGGAGGTCCCTTCCAACCCCTGACATCCTGTGATCCTGTGCTTAAACTGTTAGAACTGGAAGGAGGTCCTTGTGGTCGATTATGCTGCTTGCCCGCTAGGGGGACTCGAGAGGCTCCTTTCTGCTTAAAGTAGCAGGCACATGGATGAATTAGAGAGGGGCTTTAAGTATTTACTGAAAAAATACTATCTCCAGACTCCCTGGGCTAACTACTCTTTCCAGACAGTACCCAAACACTTGCAGGGAGCTCTGTCAGTGTCTTAATCACAGAATCACAGAATTAACCAGGTTGGAAAAGACCTCTAGGATCATCAACTCCAATCTATCACGTTGAGGCGGAACATCTTGTGCTGCAGTTTCCATCCATTGCTCCTTGTCCTATCCCTACCAAGAGAACTCTCTACTCCCTTTTGTAGCCCTTGCCTGCAAGGAGCATCCCCTGGCCAGGCCCATGGAGTCAGCTTCCCACGCTGGGCTCATCTGGGGATGCAGGAGCATCCTGGGATCCTGGATGGCAGAGGCTTGAGGCAGGACTCCCTGCAGCAAACTTGGGGCAACCAGACAGTCACTGGACTTGGAATAAGAGGAGCTCTGGAAGCTGTACCATATTAACTGGAGTCAGCCCTTACCCTTGCAGCTTGGGGCTGATAAATGCCATTGACTGATAAATGGCTCATTTGTCTAAAAATACTGTCTCATTACCGTGCCTCAGGAAGCTGGGATGGCTCACTGCAAAACCGCATCAATCTGAGGGCTGCTGCAGCCCCAGCAATGCCTCTTTACCCACAGAGTCCTGATGGATCCTGCCTGGGGCTGTCCCTGCCTCTCCATAGCAGGTTTTGCTCTGGCTGAGGGGGTGAGACACAGCCTTTTCCCAAGGCTCACTTCTTTTAGCTTCTTGGCTTTTCTCTGTGTTTGACTGAGAGCAAGCAGTCCAGAGCGGTTCCGTTGAAGCAGCACCAAGTGGAGGGGGCAATGGGAAGGGGTAAATATGGGAAGGGGCAAATAACTATCTGAGGGCCGGGGGCCAGGAAGCGGGGGACAGGCTCTGCTCACTTGCTCCCTGGGATAGGACAAGGAGCAATGGATGGAAGCTGCAGCACAGGAGGTTCCACCTCAACACAAGGGGGAACTTCTTTACTGTAAGGGTCGCAGGGCACTGGCACAGGCTCCCCAGAGATTGTGGAGTCTCCTTCTCTGGAGACTTTCAAAACCTTTCTGGATGCATTCCTCTGGGACCTGGGCTAGATTGTATTGTCCTGCTGTAGCAGGGGGGTTGGACTCGATGTTCTCTTTGGGTCCCTTCCAACCCCTGACATCCTGTGAGCCTGTGATGGGAAAATACTCCTTTGCCCCTTGCTCTCCTGAGGTGTCCACAGGGAAAGGGGGAAAGTGGGAAAAAAGTGTTCTCTCTGTTTTGTCTTTCTGCTGTGTTTCTGCCTTCCTCCTTGTCACAGGCAAACCCTTTGTAGGAAACTTGATGCTTTTCACTTTTTCTTCTGTCCCAGGGAACCCCTCTGCCACCCCAGGCTGATGGGTGAGCACCTAGGGGAAGGGCTGAATGCTCCCCTCCAAGAGCAAGGTCCCATAACAACAGGAAACAGACAAAACCAGAAAGTAGAATTGTGAACAGAATTGTCTGGGCTCATCCCATCCATCTGGCCTCAGGTTCCCACAGGGGCAGCAAGCATCTTGCCAGCTCCTGGAGGTGGGGAAGGGGCTGCTCCAGGGCCCTGTGGTCCTCATGCTCCTACCAGTACTGCAACCACACCAACAGCCAGACAGGGCCCAGGGGCAAATCAAGGAGGAAAAGAGAAATGTGGTGAGGCTGTGTCTTGGATACTCTCCAGGGTATCCAAGCCACAGCAGGTCAACTGCACACTGCTCCATGCCCACTGCATCCTCATCTTCCCCCTGTCCCCACAGCCGGCCCCTGTCCCTGCGCTGACACCAGCCCCACCAGGCCAGGGGGTGCTTAGAGGGAGTTCAACCACTTCTGCGTCTCCAACATCCCTTGGTGCCAGGGGACAACCCTGAACCCACATCCAGACCCACAGCTCCTTGCTCCCCACACCGTTTGCAGGTCCTTGCTGACTTACCCATGTCTTTTCTCACCATTTATATCTCCTGTGCAACCCCCACCCCGGTGCCCCCCACCTTCCAAACCAGCTCTTTGCTTTCCCATGGCCTTCTCCACCTGTTCCTTTTTCCCCAGGCGAGGGCTTTGCAGTTTGCTTCTGTAGCTGCCAGGAGAGCAAGGGCAGGGCCGAGGTGCTGCTCTGGGGTGGCATTTCACTGCTCCTTTCTCCTACCACAGCACTTACTGCCCACCTTCAGGCTTTGGCACCACACAGAGAAGGGCATGCAGGTGATGGCATCCTCACCATGCTGATGTCCTCCTGCTTTCCCTGTCCTGTGTGATGAGCACAGACTGTGTGGCTGCTCTCAGAGCCCAAGGATGCTGAATTTCCGAAGGCCAACCCTATCTTTTTCTCTGCTGGTTCTGTGGCTTCATTTTTGCACCCTCCAAGTTCCTTCTGGTCAGGCTTTCAGAAGTCATTTATGAATTCTTTGCCTGAGAAAGTATCAAAAAGGGGCATCCTTCCTCAGAGGGATTCCTGCCATGGCTTGAGCCAAGGATCCATGGCTCCTCCAAGGGAGAGGCCAGAGTCCCCCACCACTCTGCAGCTCTGAGCCCTGTTCCTGCAGTCACACAGTTGTGACAACCACCCTAGGACCACAGGATGAGGGAGATCTCAGGACGGTGCTGTTTGGCAAGACTCGGACAGGCTGGACGACTGGGCAGGAAGAAATTCAATGGAACCCAACAAGGGCAAGTGTAGAGTCTGGCATCTGGGAAAGAACAACCTCAGGGATCAATGTAGGCTGGAGACTGAGCTGTTGGAAGGCAGTGAAGGGTAAAAAGCTCTGGGGGGTCCTGGTGGGTAGGAGGTCATTTGGAGAGGCAGTGGCACCGGGACCAGCTCCGACACCAAGACCAGCTCCGGCGCTTAACGTCACTGCTTTCAGCCAAGCAGGGAGCTTCCCGGTGCGGAGGCACCTGGAGAGAGGGGAGGAAGGGCAGCAGTCGGTTCCCTCACGCGCCCGCGCGAAGGGTCTGACGTACTAGGGGGCGTGCTGTGGGTACGCGTGAGATACAAACTCGAGCAAGCCAGCAGTGCAGCGCCATTTGGAGAGGCAGCTCTCAGCCTTCTCACTGCAGTGTGGCGTCATTTGGAGAGGCAGTTCTCAGCCTTCTCACTGCAACGTGGCGCCATTTGGAGAGGCAGCTCTCAGCCTTCTCACTGCAGCATGGCATCATTTGGAGAGGCAGCTCTCAGCCTTCTCACTGCAACGNTGGCATCATTTGGAGAGGCAGCTCTCAGCCTTCTCACTGCAAC
>VWZE01015718.1:500-18409 GCA_013396675.1 Eubucco bourcierii
CTCATGTTGAGCTTTTCATCAACCCAGACTCCAAGGTCCTTTTCCTCAGGGCTGCTCTCCAGCCATTCACCACCCAGCCTGTATTTGTGCTTGGGATTGTGCCTACCCAGGTGCAAGACCTTACACTTGGCCTTATTGAATTTCATGAGGTTGGCCTGGGCCCAACTCTCCAGCCTGTCCAGGTCCCTCTGGATGGCATCCCTGCCCTCTAGCAAGTCGACTGTGCCACACAGCTTGGTGTCATCTGCAAACTTGCTGAGGGTGCACTCCATTCCTCTGTCCATGTCACTGACAAAGATGTTAAACAGCACTGGTCCCAGCACTGACCCCTGAGGGACACCACTTGTCACTGGTCTCCAGGTGGACATTGTGCCGTTGATCATCACTCTCTGGGTTTGACCATCCAGCCAATTCCTTACCCAGCGAGTGGTCCATCCATCAAGTCCATGTTTTTCCAGTTTGGTGACCAGGATTTCCACTTCAGAACTCATACTTGTGATGCAGGAATTAATGGGGTAGTGACAGAAATATAGGCCTCTGAAGTACATGATGGGTTTACATAATTACTTGACATAACCCTTTGGATCGAAAGCTAAGTTATAGTTTCAACTTTGCAGTATGGACAGTATTTTGAATGATTAAATCTTAGTCGAAATTTTGCAAGTTGTTTTCAGTTGAGTGGTTGCAAACTTGACCTCAGTGACAGTGGGTCAGTAGATGACATGTCATCTATTGATGCAAAAGGAATTTTCTTTTAAGAGCCTCCTCAGTATCACATGCCCTCTTTCTCCTCCCTCAAATACATGTTTCCTACCCAGTGTTTGTCTATCACTAATCCTGTCAAGATCTGAAGTAAAACCAATGCATTTCCTAACCTTTGCAGTCTGTATTTTGAACTTCGACAAGGGTCCCTTTAAAGTGCCTCTGAGATAGCTGCAAGATTTGGATGAACGTTTAGAAGCCATTATAGATATGACTAGGGGTTTCATTCTGCTCTGTAGACAGTAATAGATTAGCACTTGAAGACTAAAGGTCAAAACATATTTATTTGTATCACCAGAGGAAGAGTGCTAGTCTTGTTTGTTTCCATTGTATTCTGTCCATTATGTTAGAGCTCACAGTTACAGTTTCTCTCTTTTAATTCCTGTCTTCAGTTTTTGAGTATTTTGAATGCATTCAAAGCGTTAACATTTACAACCTAGCACTAGCTTTGGGAGTAAAAAGGTAATTTATTTGCCTAGAGAAGAGTTAATTTCCTAGCATGATGCTAAAAAAACCCAAAATGCAGACTTTGTCTTAATCATTGAAAATTCTAAATAAATGAAGATTATGTAAAATGGCACTAGCAGACTAGAGCTACAGTGGACTGCTGAAATTGGATTTGGTTAGCTATAAACATCATTAGCTTAAAGCATTCTAGCTTACCATGCAGGGTGAGCTCTCATAGGCTGGGATGTGATAATGCTTTCCTCTTTTACATTTTAACTCCTTGTGGAGATACTAAAGCCAGCTGAACATAGGCTTTGTAGAAGCTAAATTAACCATGCATTCCTTGGGGGTTTATGGCAAACTGTGAGGTTTATTTGGTGTTGAAATCTGCTAAAGATAATAACCTAGAGAGAATAACCTAGAATGCTGTATTCACAGCATAATTGTGAGTGTATACTAGTGTGTGTTTGTTTTATTAATCTTTAAAAATAGTATTTATTCTCATGTAAATGGTTTTGAGTGTATGTCAACATAGGCTGCATATACTTTTAATGTTCTCATGAACTGGAATATTAGTGTTTGATTTGACCTGAACAGTATGAACAAAGAAGATGATACTATTATGAAGATGCATACAGAATACTGACACAGTTTAGAATTTTTGCAGTATTTTTATTTCTCCAAGTCAGTAGTTCATGCCCATTGTGTGAAATTGTGTTCATTAAATTCTGTGGGTTTTTGTTGTAAGTGGGTTAGAATCAGTCAATAAGTAGGCATTCCCATACCGACAAAACACTTAGGTTTATACACAGGGGATTCGAAGAATACATGTACATATGTTAAGTGTCTACAGAATAGGTCTAATGTGCAGTCTCTTGCTTTTTCTCAGATGCATGGCTCACTTGAAACAAGTAAGCCTGTGTTCTCGCAGCATGCGAACACTACTTGACAAATCCTTCCATCAGGTTGTTTCCAAATAATAAATCCTGAGCTTTCAGATTTTGCCT
This sequence comes from Eubucco bourcierii, assembly GCA_013396675.1. Classification (NCBI taxonomy): domain Eukaryota; kingdom Metazoa; phylum Chordata; class Aves; order Piciformes; family Ramphastidae; genus Eubucco; species Eubucco bourcierii. Next base: position 2,717 of record VWZE01015718.1, read on the forward strand.
TTCATCTGATAATCTCAAAGTGCTTTGTGAAGCTGAGATGACTTTGGTTATCCCTCTGCTTGTCCTGTTTTCATTTTCTATATGTATGTGAAACATTATACTTGCAGAGAACTAAGGGAAAAGATGCATGCAGTTGTTAAAGGCTGGAAGGCTTTTCAGTATAGAACATTGTATTGTTTTACAGGAGATGGCTATATTCCTTTATTTCCTCTTTTTCTGCCACTCTCACTGCCTATTTAAGGGATCACTTTTTAAAAGAAGTATTTCAGAGAAGTCAAAAGGGGAGAAAAGGACATTTTAATCCCTTGAACAATAATAATAATAATAATGCTGCGCTGTGGAAAACATTTGAGGATTATAGTCTCAATATTTAGAACTGATGAGACATACATTAAGATGCATCATGTGATGTAGTTAGTATTTGGTGTTTGTTTTTTTTTGCAGTATGTGCATCTTCTAATATGTGGAATATGGATAAACTGACATACTTCCACATGTCTTGTTTTTTTTGTTTAAAATGAATTTTCATTGGAGGTGGCCTGCGTATTCATCAAGGCTTTTGGCACTTTTGCCTTCTGTGTTTATACCTCTCTGTTTAAAGCTTATTGTAGATAAGCATCTGAAAAAAGAAATATAATAAACATTTGTGTTAATTATGTAATTTCCTCCTACTCTTCTCCCCTGCACCATATGTTCTGTTCTCTCTATGGCTCTTGATTGATCTTATCTCTTTATTTGGGTTTTGATATGTGTCTAATCAGAAGACCTCAAAGCATGCTATGATGATGCAAGTGTGACCCTGTTCCTGCACCCTTTTATAACTGTAAATACATCTGAAGATAGAGGAAAGAATAATGGAATTAATTTGTCAGGTAAAGTTATCACATGTATTTAAGTACAGGATCTTCCCTTTGTGTCAAATCTCCTATTACCCTTTGCCCTTGACCTGGGTTTTTCATCTGTTTGTTTTCTGCAGTCACTCTGTTTTTTTTTTTTTTCCTGCATGTGGTCCACTGCAAAAGCTTTAGGGATTCATCAACTTCCTCTCACTGTACCTGTGACTTTATATTACAACACTTGATGATTCACATGTCCAAATTTTATTTTTTCTTTGATGGGGAAAACAGCTTCTTTCATTTTCTGTGAGATACTAAAGCACACCATTGTACTTGATCATCAAAGACACAGCAGGAGATTAGATGCCATTTTTATCCCTTAAAAATGGAGGGCTGGAGGCAGGGCAATCCAACTTAATACACTCATATGAGAAACTCTGCTTCTGACACCACTGATGTGTAAGTAGCTTACCTGCACTTACTGTGCTTTGCTTTTAGAATGTAAATTTGCTAAGCGTGTAAACATTTTCCTTCTGTGATCATCTATCTATACATACAGTTTTCTAGTGGGACCAGCAATTTAGAGATTATTCCAGATTCAGCAGTTAACTATAACAGAATGAGGACATGGTGAAAATGCCACATTGCTTCCAAACTATAAACTCATTACTGTGCTTCCTTGCAACTCAGCTCTCCTCTCACTTTGCTCCAAGACATCACAAGGCTGTATCAAATAGCAAAGCACACGGCTATATCCCAAACCTTGAACATTTGAGTGGAACTTAGAGCTTTATATATTCATTTTCTTTGGTCTTTATGCCAACCTGCTTAGGGAAAGTTTCTGCATTCTCATGAGGACAATATGGGAGAAACAGTAAAGTTAATTTTAGACCTGGTGTTTTGACTGCAGTGATGTGCGCATCAGGAGTAATCAGTAGTGGTCAGGCCAGGATACAATAACTTGCCAGAAAAGATTGTCACTTCTAGTGGTTTATACATAGTTTGTATGTGTTAAACCACTATTAGAGGATGGGTTTAGTTTCTATTTGTGAACTGGTAAGAGGAACCAAATAACTGCACGAAGATAACCAGTGTGCATTAATGAAAGGATGCTGAAAGCACTCTATGATACAGTACACACAAAGGTTCAACATGCAAGGAGGTGGTCATGATTGTACTGTCAAGTATAAATCTTTGCCAAGTGAATTTATTTTCTGAGGCTAGCAGTAATAGAAGTAGTATTTTCCTATCACATGCCAGTTAGAAATATAAACACATGTGAGTGTCTTGTTAAACATGCCAAACACCTACATTGGAGGTCTCATATGGTACTGGATGTATGATAGACATAAATAAGTCAAGATTTGGCAAGTGATTTTATAATATTTTTGCCAGTTACTGATGGTTTTAATAGATTAAAAATTTCTCAGGCCTATTTGAACACAGGTGCATTGTATGTGTTTTTAAAAAGTTCCTAGGGCTTCCTGTAACTGTTCAAAGAATGAATCTAGCTGTTACTTGTCATGACTGAACTGTGTTGTCTTGAAACAGATAAAGACCCGTGTTAATGGAAAAATGAGTAGCACAAAATCAGCTTTATCAATTTCCTTCCTGATGTTGTTGAGCATGTAAAAGAGTAAGCAGCACCAGGCGGTTCACCTTTCCTTTTTCATTCCTAGCTTTTAAAAGACTCCATTGTTTATATTTTATGTTCAAAGGGGCACATAATTCACTGTCTGTGGTTAGTCAGCCATGTGCATTTTTGCCTTTCTGCCTGTAGGTAAGCTGAACACCTGGTGACACAGTAGTGGATTTAAAACGCTGCTTGAAAATCCCCAGTAACAGCACAGATAATGGGGCTGTTATAATGGTTAATTAGCACACAAAATAAATGCCCCTTTTAACACAACTTTCGTTATTGCCTTCATGTGAATGTATTAGTACAGTCAAATATGATCTGTTTACTGTTGCTGTTGAGGATGGCCAGTGGGTGGTGAAAGTCACGGTGTACCATCCTGCTCTGTGCTGTGCAGTTTCCCTGAGGTAGGCTTTCTATCTTTAAACTTCTAGTTTCTTTTGAGAAAGCAGAAAGCTTTATCAGCCAGGTGTTGAATAGAGGTTTTGCTATTTAAAGCAAGCTGCTCAGTGCTCTTAGGAATGTTAATGTGGGGAAAAAAAAACATACAGGTACTACCTATCTAGTTTCAAGATAGAAGATGTTAAACATTACAGTAACACTAAACAAATGCAGAGGGAATATTCTGAGGTGTTGGTTATGAAGGGAAGAAACTAGAATTCTTTAGCGGACACCGGAGCTATATTGTGTGATGCAAGGATGACTCAGCCCATGCTCAGATCATCTCCAGGTCTTGCCATACTTATTTACTTTAAAGTTCAATTGCTATTTTAAGTCTGTGCATTTAGTGGAGAAGAAGATGGGAAGGAAGCCGATGGAGAAGAATAAAAGCAAAGGGAGGGAGGGTAGATGTTAAAATGCAACAACAAAAATACCTGGACCGGTCTCTCTTGCTCCCCATGCTGCTCTCTGTGGAGGAGCTTGTAATCCTATATTTGCTATATTAAGAGGATTCTTCCATGAGCACAAACGAATAATTTATTCATCGGCTCGACTCGCTTAGCTCGCATTGATTTACTTGTGCTGCATTTCTTCTCATTCATGATCCTTTGCCAGTCCCGATCTCTCGGATAGTGCCTCGCTGCAGCGCTCAGGCGTGGGAGGAAGCAGCAAACGTGCCGTTATGCACAAGGACGTGCTGTTTATGACTCACTGAAATGTGCGAGCCTGACCTAAAGCCGGGGCTGGCTATGGGAGCCCGCTCTTGCCGTTGGCAGCGATGCTCCCTCGGCGGGGACCGCTCCTCTGCTCCCGCCTGCCCGCGGTCGGGATGCTGGGTGTCTGCCGGCGCCGGGGGCTGAGCTCCGGCCATCCTTCGCCTTTCCGGGCTGTATGACAGATGCTTGTCATGCAGCGGTGCCCTGCCTGAATTGGCCGGGTCTCCGGTGGGTGTGCACGGCCCCCCACCCATCCCCCGCCCCTGCCAGCCCCGTCGAGCCCTCCCTAGCTCAGCCCCCGGCAATGTGCAGCGCTCTCTTCTCGCCTTCCTGGAAGGGCTCAGCTACACTTTCAGCTCCTCCACACTTTCTCTGCTTTTGCCATACAGAGGCACCCTCCCTCTGGTCCAGCTCCTCCTGTGCCTGCCTCTCTGTCTCCGCGCTATCCCGTTAAAAGGCTGCTGCTCCTGCTCCACTCAACCAATGCCTTGGCTGACTTGATCCGGGATGAAGACTAGAGGTTACCGGCGAGGGAAAGGAGAACTCTAGACAGCTTTCCATTTGCAAAGTGAGCAGTAACTGCAAGAAGACAGCTTCCCCAGTTGGAATCAATAGTCTGCTTTCTTGCTGCTAAGGGCACTTTGGAGCAGCAGTAGGTCACTGAAGTAACTCCAGCACACTGCTGACTGCGGAGTTGTAAAGAACTACATGCAAGTGGCTGCAGTAGTGCTGGAAAACGCTTTGCTGTTACCAGGGACACAATAGTTTTCAACTCATTAGAGCTTCGTTTCTGGTCCTCTCCTTCCATTACGTAGAGAGGGTCATTCTTTGGAGGGATGAGGATGGAGCTGTGATTTCTTCAAGTGTTCTAGTGGAGGGATAAGGGTGGGGAAAGAGGCTTTAGAAGCAAAGCCCCACCACTGCTGAGTTCAGTTTTACTTCAATTTCCCTAAATCTTTCCAGGCAGAGAGGCACAATGTTAGAGAATCTGAATCTTCTTCGGGCTTTAGGGAGTTTTTTCTTTATCTTCTGGACAGCTTTTAACACAGCCTTATTGGATGTGGTTGAATCGGAGCAGCAGATCCCATTGTCCGTGTAAGTGCTTTCATGCTATTGATCTCGACCATGGTCGAGGCCAAGACTTTGACTGCTCAAGTTGTTATCTTTTTTCATTGCAGATATTTGACTGTTCACAGCACCTTTGCTCCTTTCTCAGTTGTATTTAAAGTGTAGTCTCTAATGTGCTCAGCACTACTTTAATTTTATTGTAGGAGCATGTGTTGGTGGAATGTGTGGCCGCAGTCTTAAGTGCTTGTATTTACCAAAGCTGATGCTATTAGCTCCCTTTCATATAAGAATTTGTCATTTATAATCATTTTACCATTTTATCTCCTTGTCTCCTTTCAATGGCTACATGTTGTATTGTGCCAGAATATGTTTCTGTATAAGTTGGTTCTTTAAATTCAATGAGTGCAGGTTGGGTAGTTTCACATCAGAGGCCTTAGCACAGCATCTAGTTTATGCTTATACTTGCCCAGCTTCGCTAATCTCTCGCCGTGCTTAAGTTCCTTAGTGAGCTCTTCAATGCAAAATTACTAGGTTCTTTTTGAAAGCAGCTGAAGCTGTTACAGTCTGTGTTGCTTGCTATGACATGTGTATTACATTTCTTCCTGTCTCTCTCTCTTTTTTTTTTTTTTTTTTTTTTTTTTTTTTCCCCTTCCCTCACAGTGTAAAGCTCTGGGCCTCAGCATTTGGTGGAGAGATCAAATCTATTGCAGCCAAGTACTCAGGTTCACAGCTTCTGCAAAAGGTAAGGATCTCTTTGTAATAAGAAAGGTTTTAACAGAGAAAATGGAGGCAGATTTAACTTTTGAATTAATAGAAAAGCAGTGCTGTACATGCTTTGGTCCAAGATCTATTTTTGTATTGCTTACCAGTCCCTGATGACTCTTTGCATTGCACTGCACTATCCAGGGAGTCTTTGATTAAACTGATGTTTTTCTCTTTGGATGATTTCTTTGTTATCATTAGAAAGTAAACTCTAACACTTTTATTTCTTGAAGTCTCAGCCTAGATTGCAGGTATTTCATTTGATTGCTGCATTGTGTTGATGTTTATGTGTAGAAACAGCTGCCTCTTATAAAAAAATTAAACTTCATTCAAAGAGCAGAATTAGTGCTTATTGTATTATTTTCACCCTGTGCTGTGTGTATGCACTTCACTGTAGAGATGGCTGCACTGTTGTTTGTCATCACTGCAGTTTTTACAATCCCATTATTCCCCCAGTCATCTCAACCCAGTGCTGGGATGTATTACATCATTACAGATAAGAGGAATGAATGTGGTTATCTTCTTGCTCAGCTGCACAGCTGGGTAATAAGCTAGTGAAGTACTGCAAAAACTTGAGAAATTGGTATAAGTCTTCATAATTGGGGCAGAGGATAATGAGAGAGTGGATTTGAGTATTAGGTACTGTGTCTACTGTAATTTAAATATGTAACCTATAGTAAAGTTCTCTATTGTAGACTATTTTTACAGAGGTAGCTGAAAAAATACGAGAAACATGTTAAAGACTTTAAGACTGCGGTTTTGCAGCATTTAATATGTGATCCTTAAAATGCAATATGCAAATGGAAAACGTTAAGACACTCACTGGCTACAGAAGCACTCATTCAACCCATATGCTAAATTTCTACTGGTTTTTCAGATGTGATTTTTTTTTTCTTTGAGTAACACATTAATTTTGATGTTTGATTATGAAGGAAATTAATCCTTGAGCTGGTAGCACTTATTTTGAAAGGCTTGTATATGTGTGAAATTACATAATGGGCAGTACATATAGCAGCTGAAGTAAAAAGCTTATGCTATCCATGTAAAACGAAAGCAACTGACTTAATGATTGCTATAGGCATGTGATTCCTTAGTAGTGCCTGTCTTTGCAGTATTGTAAGCCCAGAACTGCAAAATATAAGCTTTAGTAAGCTAAAATACAGAGCTATTAAGAACAAAAATATTTGAGATCTCTTACTACTTTTCAAGGCCATTAAGTGGCTTCGCTTGAATGTATTGGACAAACTTTTAGTTTAATCTGAAGAACTGGCCATTCAGTATTATGATACTTCTTGCTCACATTTTTTTGATCCCTGTGTAATCTTAAATCATCACATTTTTATATGAACTCCTTAAATTTTTAAAGCAGATGGATCTTTCAGTTTTGATTAGCTTTTAATCAAGTATTACTGAAAGGCTTTATTTTTAAAAATTGGGCTATAACAAGCAGGTACTTCTATTTAACTTTGGAACTATTCCATGCGTTGCCATTTTTGTTTTTAAAAGGCCTTAAAAATGAAAATTACCAAATACAGGTATTTCAACATTTACTAGAAAGATGTGGAATATACTCTGCTTTGTAGTTGTGCTAAAATCCACAAAGAATCAACATGAGGTGCTGAATTGTTCTTCTCTTCCTTATAGAAGGGATGACAGCAGTATCTACTGTCATGTAATTTCTTCTCTCTGAAGTAGTAAGATTTCTTCCTATTGGTTGCTATAATTGTAGGTAATTTGAAGCTATTCATTTTACCTTTTCATTAGCCTCCTATCTATTTCACTAGGAAATCTGTGCTCCTGTTTCTGAAGGTGGACAGAATATATTCATTCCAAGCTATTCTGTTTTTATTTCTTGCTTTTGTTATGGTATTCTATTACTGATTGAAAGAGGAAAGACAAGATAGATTTGAGGCTTTTAGAGCATTTTTATTCCTCTGTCATATCTTTAAATTTTTTTTTTTCTTTCTTTCCCACTCCCCCCCATCCCTTTTCCCCTTTTAGTTACGGTAGCTGTAGGAAATCCTTACTGCTTTTTACTTTAATTTTAGAATTCCAAGTATCTCTGTCTTTTTAGGCTTAGAATTTCTTGTTGTTGATCATGGCAAGTGAGCTTGGATGACAGATGACTTGAACACATATCTTTCAGTGTTGTTATAAAATATATTTCTCTTGCAAGGTTGTGTGAATAAAAACTTACTAGTCTTCAAGATTTGCAAGCATTTTCAACATGCAAAGCCCGTGAAAGAAGTTGTCAAGACAATTAAGAAGCAATAGCACAGGAAGGCTGTAAATGCAAGTGCTTTTTTCTCCCCACTCCTTCCTTGCTAGACAGGCATCAAGAATCCATTTGGTATTTACTGTAAGCTCTGGGTTATAAGAGTCAATGTCTTTTAAAAGTCAAGATTCCCCTTTTAGCACCAGTTGGACTTCTAATATTTCTGGAGGAATCCACATTTTCTGACTATGAATTAAGCACTGTTAAATGTATGAAATGTGTGTATAATTATGGATCTGAGCAGTATAGAATTCTCGATTACCAACTGCTTTGTAGTGCATTTAGTTTAATAAAGGGTTGCTAAATGAAAAAATAATGTAAGAATTACTTGATTCATTTTGTTAGCATATAGAGTGAGTCCTACTTTCAAACGAATGCATTTGAAACCAGGGCATGATTGGCAGTCTCTACTGCCCAAATGCCTTACACATTTAGTCATTTGACCCATACTAAAATTTCATTGAGCTAATGAAGTTATGCGAGATACTCAGTAAAGCAGAATTTTGCCAGGTTATAGCTATGAATATTGATTTAGTTATTAGCATTTTCAAGTCTTACTGTACTGTGAACGTCATTGCTTATCTTGATGGAATGTTTTATTTTATTCCATTGTGATTATCTTATCCAAGTATGTTGATAAGCCTCCTAAGAGTACATAGCATATATGACTTTTCCTGAAATTGACTTTAAATGAAATAAGCAAATAACTTAGAAGATAATCATAATTAAGTAAATCATTACAGAAATGCTGATAAGTGAAGTTAGCATTTAAAAATGTAGCATTTTAATGTTCTACTACTTGCTTTCAAAGTGAAGGAAGGCCATTTGGTGTTAAAAAACCCCTGATATACAGACAAAAATAGGACAATTTTATGCCTAAGTTGTCTGATTTTTGGAAGTTTTGTTTGTCGTGTAGATTTGGCAGCATACAAGAAGCTGCTTGGTGCTGTAGAGCCATGCTTACTCTTCTCCTACTCAGTGACTACTGCTGGGGCCTAAGGATTGACTCAAATTCTTGCAGTCTCTTAGGTGCTCTTTTACTAATTTTTTTCCTTAGACTTCCAAAATATATCTGCCTTGTTTGAATCTTGGTGCTTCTTTATAAATAAAAAATAAAATTAAACACTCCGATGTTTGAGTACTGCAGTAAATGTGAGAGTGTAGCCTACTGGCAAAGCCAAGCTCTAAGTGTAGGATGTGAAGAAAGGGTCAGGTGCCAGGATGGTATTCACTTAAGATGTTACAAATAGGCTTTCAAAGGAACAGACTTTGGGGAATACTTCTCTTCACACTGCAGTGTCTGTGGCAATAATGTGTTTTCAGTTTCATGCTGTTGCAAAATAATAGTAGCAATAAAATGGAAGCAAAATATGCAGGTGATGTGCCTTCTGTTAATGTTAAAAATAATTGCTGTTACACAATAAAGCTTTTCTAATATCAAAGAAGTGTCTGATTCTCAAAAATATAGCATGGTCTATGCTTTTTTTTTTTTTTTCCCCCAGATTTGTTTTGGGGAGTGAATTTCAATATCCCGAGCATTCATAATGCTTGATTTGGTCCTGAATAGTCAATATTATTTCATTGCAAATGTATGAACAGGTTGTATCTGAAAACAAACTTTTATTTATCCATTCTGCCATAAAAGGTCTTGCTGAAGACAAGCTTGTTTAAGGCTAGCTTGGATTTTTCTTATGTAAGTCCTCTACCAGAGCCCTCACTATTATGTAAGCACTGACTGCCTTGGTCTCAAGCAGTCTGTAGTCTGTGTCTGCCTACTCCTACTATTGCCAAATCCTTCATTGTCAGGAGTTCTCAAATCATTGTGTTTTCTCAAAGCAGGTTTTCCAATCAGTATAGCATTCTTATTTTCAAAGGTTCAGAGCATCATTTTTATCTTGTTGTAAAATTTTGTGCTGTATCTTGTTAGTTTCTTACAACTATGGAAATGCCACTGCAAAACTAATATAACAGGATTATTTAGACCAATTAGTATTCAGCTAGTGTATCTGATTCATGCAGTACATCTATCTTTAGTTTAAAATCATATAATAGTGACTTAAATTCTTGCAGAAGTTTAGTGTAATTATCTTGACATTAATTGCTTCTCTTCTATTCAGCCTTATGTTGGTTTTGGTCTTTGTAGGCTGTTTTGTCTTTGCTCAAGACACTGCAAGTGCTCAGAAGGACTGAGTTGTGCAGTCTATAGGACAAATAAGGATTGCTTTTTTGGATATCAATTAAAACTTTTGCCAGTTGATCAGTTTCAATCTGAAAAAATACTGCTATTATTTTTTTCCTATCAAAAATAGGAGAAAAATTGTAACACCTGTAGAAATGTGACTTGGATGTAAAGTACTCCAACTGTCCACCCCACCGCCAGCAACAAGAACAACAAAGAACCCCAAAAGAACACAAATAGATACCAACAACCAATTTCCCCTTGTCCCCCTTGAGAAAACCCAAAAATCCCATGAGACCCCTCATGAAATACCCTAAAATTCAACTCAAGAAAACCACCAGCTAGGTAAATGGTGTGGAGTTAATTCATTGTAATTGAAACTCCGTAAGTCTGGATTATGTAAAATATGTCTCCTTGCACTGAATTAAAACCAAACATTAGAAAATAAAAGAAACAGGCATCTGAGAATCTTAAATCACTTTTAATTCTGGTGATTAATGTAAATGATGTTTTGAAACTTGCAGAGCTTGAACCTCCACCCCCTTCAATTCTTGCCAAGCTAGTTATGGAGCATTTCAGTGTGTTTAGTGAAGTACTTAATGTTGTTGTCTGCACACACAAAGGTGTAAATTCTTTTGGATAGATATTTTAATTTTAATTTGTTCAAGGAAGAAATAATCAAACACATTCACAGGCTACTGCTGCACCCAATACTAATGTTCAGGTAGTGTACTCATGCATAGAGAAAAATATCACAGTGCTGTCAAATTTTCATTAATATGATGTCTCTCAATAAGACAATTTTTCCTTCTTTTTAAAATGAAATTGTGTTCTCCAGAAATACGGAAAATGTGTGTAGTGTGTTGTTTTTTTTCCTCCAGTGGCATTAGAACTGTGTCTTGAATGATCTGTGGTCATACTCTCATCTTCTGTTTGAATATTATGGCAGGAGTAATAATTTCTTGCTGATGGTAATGTTTTTAAAATTTAGTTTAAATCAGTCTGAAAAATCATAGCTTTGTATTTCTTTTTAAGTAAAAGGAAAGCCCTGCTTTAAGCCACAGTGAATTTATGCTCTTCTACCAGGAGCACTCAATATTTTGCAGTATTTTCTGTGTCTTTTCTGGGTTTTGCAAGCACAGCATGATCCCCTTACTTGTATTATGGGAAGTAAATATGTTCCAGTGTGAGTCTGTAATAGAAATATGAGGCGGCTTCAGTAAGTTTATGATATGTGCATTACACTTTCAATAATACCTTTTAATATGGAAATTGAATGGACAATCCAACTGGAAAACATCTGATCTTGAAAGGAAGTGAGTGCTAATTCCCTCACTTAATGCATTTATGATTGTTTATTTTCACATCCTGTATTGGAAAGTGCTTACATTTCAAGGTTAGAAGAGCCAGTCTCCATGCAAATTATCTTGACAGTGAAGGTATGTAGAGCCATGAATAGATGCTGCATTGTAGTGGGGATTCACTTTTAAGCAACTACTAATCAATACTCTACACTTTCAAATGTTGTTGCTGTTCTGTATGTTACAATTTTTTGTCGCTAATAGTAAGTGGTTACACATTGTACAGCACAAATTACATATTGATAGGATAGTCTATAGTTTAGGTTACTGAGGGAGCTTCACTGAAAGGTCTTTATGAAATGTTTTGATTAATATGTTGTCCTTGTGAGGTTCCATTTTATTTTATCTGTGTATAATTTTTTTGCAAAATTGCACAGATTTTTTATGAGCAGCTCATTTGTAAAGCTTAAATATTCTTTTAGTGAGTGACAAAACAATTGCAAGATTTATATTTAAAGAAAGTCTGTGCAAACCCACTTAAAAATACATATTATTGTTACAGTTATTAATCATTATTATTGTCATTATTCAATCATAGTTGGAGGAAGTTGAGATAGGTCTTGAATCCCTTCTGGAGGCAATAAATTCTAGGGACATGTACTTCCTGAAGATTTCCTGCCGTCACTTCTCCTTGGACTTTACAGATGGGGTTATCCATCTTACAGCTCATAACTAGTTCTGTTTCTGTTGATGATGCTGAAGACATAAGGAGACTATGGTTAGTCAAAAGAGACAGACTTGTTCACATAGGAGTGTACAGATATTACAACCAAGGCATTGAGTTTAATCTGGGAATAAGAGAGTAGACAATAGAATACAGAGCACAGGAATTAAGCTGTCATAAATCACTTCTGCTTAAGAGTCAGCTTCACGCAGTCTTTAGCAGGGTTTTAGAAGTAACTACAGCGTCTTGAATTGTTTTGATGAGGAGGACTGAGTTGACAGTACATAGAAGGCAAGTTTAAAAGAAAATAATCTGTTTTACTAGTCTAAAGTAAAATAAGGCCATGTCACCAATGGTCTTTTAGAAAATGGAGAAAGATCTGAATTTATAGTGAGGTTAGTATTATATGTGTAACTCTATTTGAAACTATCTGGATTCAGATCTTGGACAACACTATTGTTGCAGGCTGGAGTGGGGGAGGACAGCGTTTTTAAAGGTGTCTTCAGAATATGAGGATATGCAGCAGCCAGTGCTAGGAAAATTTCAGGAGGAAGATGTCAGTTGAGGAGGTGAAGATGATTGCTGCAGGAGAAAATGGAAATATGTCATATGTTTCGTTCAAGTTTATTTCTTGGAATACCAGAAAAATACACTTTTATCTTCTGTCCAAAAGACTTTCAAAACCCTACAAGAAAGCAGATTACCTTGGCAAGAGTTTTGGAGGCAGAGATAGGCAGATTTTTTTACTTGTATTTCTAGACTAATTTGTGTATGTAGACATTTGTAATCTTGTATAGATGTCCTCATACTCAACTCTTGCACTACCTTCCTGTTATACTCAAGGTTTCCTGCTCACTAAGAGCACAAATTAGTTATCTCTTGTGTTGTTTTTTTTTTCCACCCTGACTCCTTTTGTACTCACTGCTGGCAGAGTTATTCTCTCCTCTCTATTCACTCTGTTTTCTCTGTCAGCTCCACCCATCATAGCCCATTATGAATGTGTCGAGACACTGATTTTCCAGAACTGATCAGCAGAGGAAGTCACAGGTTCCAGGTGTACTTGCTGCTTCTGGTATCTGTGGCTATTGTGAAAAGACTGAAGGGATGAGGAATGGTTTGCCCTCAGTTCTTTTTCTCTGATGTATTTCCCCTGCTCCCCATTTTTTTTTTTTTTTAAATGGCTGATGTGTCTATCTTTAATCTCTGTAGAGCTGAGAATTGGCTGGGAACATCATGCATATGTCAAATCCATATTTATGAGACTAGAAATGTTCTAAACTGTAGAAACTCTTAAAGGTAAGATAGTTACGTTGCATAGATGGAGCAGGACAACCAGTCCTGAATTCCAAAACACTTTTCAGTGTCTGATCCAGGCAGGTATGCTGTATGAAAGAGGCAACAGTCTTCAAATAGCCTAGAAAACAGAAGAGAAGGGTAAAAAACCTAACTGGAGGAAAAGAGTGAAAAATAAGCTTATTTCTTTTGTACAGAGGAAGGAAGTGTGGAGAAGAGTAAATGGGATGGGAGACAGAAGAGAGAAAGAATTAGATGTATTTCACTAGACAATGTCTTAATGGGCCATTGGCCATGCTGTGCCTGAGCAAAACTAGTTTAAAAAAAAAAGAAGGAAATACGGCAATATTCTTTCACATGCAAAAAAGCAGGCAGGCAGAAGAGTAAATATGTTCTCTATATTTGTGATAGATGGAGAAAAACTGGTCTTTAAGCACAAGAATTAGTTTTCTTACTAAAACCAACCTTTTTTATTTAAAAGACAAAACACTGGAATAGTCTGGAATTCTTACAGCATGGCTTTTCAGTACAGGTTACTTACCATTATGTAGATCGCATTGAACTGCCTTATGTTAGGTCGATGAGCTACATAATCTTTTATTTTGGACTATAAGCAATTAAAGTAATTGTATTTCTTCTTTGATGTCTCAATGCACTGTTAAGCTTTGTGTCTTTATCTCTTTAAGACACAGCTGGAGAGTCCTTCAACTTTGAGAGCAGAAACAGGTTGTAAAGCACTGTCATTATTGCTGTACAGGTTGACTGAACAATGCTTCTTTGTTCCTGCCCTTTATAAGCATACAATCAAATGATCTTACTAAAAGATGTCATTTTAGTATAGGAAGTGAAATATATTAAATATAGCTGATTAAACTTGTGAGCAGTCTTTACCTATTTCACCTGAAATCCATCAACCACATAGTAAGACTTTCTTCAGTGGGGTTACCTTCTCAAGGTAATAGGCATGCAGGTAATAGTGCTTCACTGGGACTTGTAAGGCACGCATGTTTGTTGATTGAAGTCCTAGTGTATTCCTTCTGTACCTGCTACATATCCTACTGCTTTATTCTAAGTTCCTAAGCACTACATATGCTGAAATTTTGCTGTTTTTAAGGTAGAGTCTATTTGGATAGTTGGATAGAGTCAGCAAGGCATAGGGGTTCATGAAATGACTCTTAATCAGAAACTTATTTGACACATTTTTCTAGCCATTTGTTCTGCTTTTCAAGATTACTGAAAGAACTGTAAAGATTTAAACCAATAAACTTCATTAAGGTTACCAAACCAATTTCTAAAACATTAGAGAACATTCTCTTTATCAGAGCACTTGCTGCTACTCTTGTTTTGCTTTTGCTTTCCTTAATGTGACCTGTTGTTTTATTGTTGTATTTGTCTCTTCCTGTTCTCCTTTCTGAACCACCTTGTATTTGAATCTTTCAGTTTTAAAATGGGCAGATGTTCCAGACAGAAATGTTTTCTTCTGAGACATGCCAAATGTTTTGCATAAATCAAATTGCAGTACAGGAAGCATTTAAAAAAGATAACTGTTACTATTTATCCTTCAAACAAGATTATAAGGTCTTGGAACATTCGAGTCAGAGAAGAAAAAGTTATTCTCAGATCCATTAACAAAACAGATCACATAAGTACCTAATCTAGTTCATAAGATACAAAGTAGAGAAGTTTGTGTGTGTAGTTCATTCAGTGTATCAGCTTAACATATGAATCCTTGTTAGTTGTTCATTAGGTAGCTTGCTTATATATGTCTGGCAGCTGTTTGCTTACTAGAACTTTGAGCTTTTAGGAAAAGGCAGAGGTTATTTTTGAGCTTCTAATAACCTCAGGAAACATTTTCCTGTAGTGTACTCAAAATATGAAGTTGACAAGCTTTTCTGAATTTTGTGCAGGTAAGAGGTGGTATATTATAATACTGTTCCTCTATAGAATCATAGAATGGTAAGGTTGGAAGGGGACCTCAAGGATCATCTATTCCCAACCCCCTGCCATAGGCAGGGACACCTCCTACTAGTACAGGTCACTCAAGGCCTCACCCAATCTGGCCTTGAACACCTCCAGGGAGGAAGCATCCACAACCTCCCAGGGCAACCTGTTCCAGTGCCTCACCACGCTCACTGTAAAGAACTTCCTCCTAACATCCAGTCTAAATCTCCCCTCTGCCAGTTTAAACCCATTACCTCTTGTCCTGTCATTGCAAGACCTTGCAAATAGTCCCTCCCCAGACTTTCTGTAGGCCCCCTTCAGATAATGGAAGGCTACTATAAGTCTCCTGGAAGCCTTCTCTACTCCAGGCTGCAGAGCCCCAACTCTTGTAGCATGTCCTCATAGGAGAGCTGCTGCAGTCCTCTGATCATCTTCATGGCCCTCCTCTGGACCTGCTCCGTCACTTCTATGTCCTTCCTGTGCTGAGGGCTCCAGAACTGCACACAGTACTCCAGGTGGGG
>VWZE01015718.1:32691-43584 GCA_013396675.1 Eubucco bourcierii
CCCTTCCCCCTCGTTCCCTCCTTTCAGAAATAACCAGATCAATCCCTGTATATCTCACGATAAATCTAGAGAGATCTGAGGTGAGATGTCAAAAAGACAAGGAGGTTGGGGGAAAGAAAGGGTTAAGTGGGATTAGAGTTAAGGCAGAAGCAACCACAGACAGTCAGAGTGAAGGAGCCGAATTACTGAGAAGTGTGTGAGAAGCAAGTGTCTTTAGCTCTATTTTGACTAGCTGCATTTCTCAGCAGAAGAATGAGTGATATAGGTTACTGTTGTTGTTTTTCTCTCTTCGCACAGTGAAGGATTTAATTTCTCTCAGTAAAATATTCCAATTAGCCTCGAACCAGCACACACAAAAAATTAAATGTTTGTGAATTCACCAAATACCTTGTTGTGCAAACTGATTGGTATTTAATATTCTAACGTTTCATTAATGTATTTTGATTACTCAAGGTAACTTGTCATTCTCTTCCTGTGAAGAGGATGCAAAATTTCAGGCAAATTATTCTTTCAGGAGGCTCTCCTTAACTAGTGCCATGTGCAAGCCAGACTTTTAAAAATAAACTCTTCAGCATTTCTGCAGTTGCCTGATCGTCTTCCATATGATCTGTGTCTTTCCTTTTATTTTTTAGTCCTAGCTAGTGGCTGTGGAATTTGACAATTTCTGTCTTCAGTATAAGTGAAAATACCTACAGACTGTTTCAGTCTGCTTTGACTCCACTAGGCTGCCTGCCAATCTATCTTCTCAGATAAGGTATAGACTCGATGACTACGTCCATAGAGCCTTATGACAGGCAGCTATAAGAGCGGCTGTGAGAACAGCCCTGCCTGCGATCTGTTCCTTTTCCATTCATGTGACTGCTTTGGAAAGCAGCCAGCCTGCTGCCTGCCAGTCTGAAAATCCTGGGCAGCATCTTAAGCTACTGAACTGTACTCTATATGGTGCTGCCAGATTTGCTCAGGCAGATGACATCCTCTGTGGTCCTAAAGGCATTCTTCAGTTGTATTTTCAGGTTACCTGTCTAGAGATCTGGTCTGGGGGCTTGTCAACTCTCAAGAGAAACATGCCCAGTGCGAGTCTGGTGTCATGATCTCTGTAAGACAAGGTGGGGCGCTCGTCATTAAGCTTGTCCTGGTGTTTCACAAAATAAAGTTGTCTGCCCACCCCCCCGCCCCTTCTTGTTTTCCTCTCTAAGCTCAGATTCCTTTTCAACCGCTGAAGATTCTGATGACTTTGTATGGTAAAAACGTAACCCGATAGGCACTTTGAGTCTCTGATACCACTTGTCGCTTTCCTTCCATTTCAGTACCACTGCTGGTACATGAAGCAACCTNAGGCCTTGAGTAACCTGTACTAGTGGGAGGTGTCCCTGCCTATGGCAGGGGGTTGGAACTAGATGATCCTTGAGGTCCCTTCCAACCTTACCATTCTATGATTCTATGACTTTGTATGGTAAAAACGTAACCCGATAGGCACTTTGAGTCTCTGATACCACTTGTCGCTTTCCTTCCGTTTCAGTACCACTGCTGGTACATGAAGCAACCTACATTGCTATCGAGTCCTGTTTCACACAAACTTGGTACTTCGGCAGCGCAGGACAAAACCAAATCCCATGAAACTCTTTTATTTCTAGGATTTATTACTATTGGAAGTAATTAAAACACCTTAAGAACAGACAGTTAAACTTTGACTTGAAGTAACTGCTTGTATAATTCTCTTTTCAAAAGTACTCAGCTTAATGATTTTTCCTGGGAGCTCAGTTCCACCTCATTTCACATCCTATGGGTACTTTATTTCACAAAGACAGGAGAAAAAAATTTATCTTCTGTTACTGCCACAAGGCAAGGTGTTTCAATAAAATGCTACCTGTTATTCTAATAGAGTGTTTTTTTTTTTTTAAAAAAAAACTTTTATTAGCTTGATTTATTTACTAGTAGTTCTTGCTTTTGTGGCATTTTCTGTAACAGAGATGAGAAGTGTCAGTTTAGTACTGTGAAAATAATAAAGCAATCACACAGGCTTTTAAGACATCGCATTTTTAAGTTTTATTTCTAATGAAAGATTTTCTTCTAAGCTTAAAACACGGGAATTTTAGGAGTGCTTTCATAATGATCTGGAGTTGTTCCGTGAAACTTTTCTTGCATTTACTGTTTCTCGTCACAGGATGGCAGCATAAGTAAGACCCTAAGAAGGGATAGTGGCGATTCTTTTTTGACGTGTTTTAAAGATTAGTACGCGGTTAAACTTTGCCCTTCAAGGGGAAGGGTCAGATAGAATTTTGCATCCTAAAGATTGTGAATATCGAAGTTTCTAATGCTTGTAGATCATCGTACAGTCTGAATACTAAATAAAGAAGAGATGAAGTTGGCAAACATTTGACAGATGAGGTTTCCATTCAGGCTTTTAAAATAGTAACTTAAATTTTATATTGACATTTTATTCTCTCAATTAGAATCCAGGGTTCATTTTGAGTATGCTTGTATACAATTTGGATTTTTTACTACTTTTTTGTTACCAGATCACAAACTTCTATGAATGTGTTTCCTAAAACATACCTGAACCCAGTGCATGGATCCCAGAACTCTAGAGAAACTTAACTGTCCTAGGAACTTTGTAGACAAAACCAATTTTGAGTTATTTGATCATCATTTTAACCAGGCCCTGGGAAAGAACTCTCTGATTGGTATAGGGCAGTTATTACTGCTAGACATCTCTATATCAGGTACAACATTGGTATCTCAGAAATATACTGTATTTCTAAAAATATATGTGAGCAAGTAAATCTTCTCAACTGGAAAAGCCCTTGTTTTCCAGATGAAGTGATTCTTGAATGTGTACACAGGTGTAATTGTTTGTACAAAACTAGGGATTGAATTTTCTTGACACTCTGCTTTAATCCTTGAAAGTGTTAAAGATAGAATATGAATGGAGGGAAACTACTTTCTCTTCATGACCTAGAGCTTCTAAATTTTTAGTTTTGTTACATAAATCTAAACTTTCCAAGTTTAACAGCCTTAATTTTCGCTTTGAATCATTTTCTGCTGATTTTGTCTTCTGCCTGAATGTTGCACTTAAGGAACTGTTCAATTGAAGATTCAGATTCTCAACGCTTGTTCCAGCTTTGAGAGATACGAAGAAAAATCTTTTCCTTTGGAAAGCTCTGTGTACTGTGAATTGAATTCTGCTCCTAGTTTACACAGATAATTTAATACAAAGATTGTAGGGTGCATCTTGATGGCTGGATGCTAAGTCTTTGAGACTTGAAAACAGGGAGCAGTCTGGGTACGTTGCTGCCTTCAAGAAGCAATTTCACTCTGAAATAGAAAACATTTGCCATCATAGTAATACAACTTCCAGAATAGCTGTGGTAGTTACCAATTAAAGAAGTGACCCTTTCAGTGTTATGTCCACAAATGGGGAAAATAAACTTGGCCTTTTGTGCAGTCTCTTGTCCCTTCCTGTGATGTTTTTAATTGGAAATGAAAGAAGCAAATCTCCTTCTGTTTTTCTGAGAAGCTTGGAGGTATATTTAAAAAACACAACAAAAAACCTTTTTTGTTCTTTTGTGCTTTGGATTGGGGATAAAAACTGTTGTTATAATTTTAGAATGGGGTTTCTGTAGGCAAAAAAAAATCTATTATGCAGAATTTTGGCACATGATATGAAGAATCAATGCTGTGTAGTTCCTAGTATTTATTTGTGCAAAACAATTGCTTTCCCAGATAGATAGTAGTAGTAAATCAGAATGATGAGGTACAACAGACAGAATGTTGTTTTGGTGGTGGTGGTTGGTGGTGTGTTTTGGTTTTGTGTTTTTCTGTAACAACAACTTTGTAGGGCACCCTCAATGGAAAGCGGAATTGATGAGAGTGTTAGGCTTCCTATGAGTCTGGGTGGTACTTGTGCTAATGTATAACTTACAGTGACTCTCAGTAATCTCTTTCCTTGCAGACTTCTTTCATATCAAATCTTCTTTTGCCCCTGCAGATAATTCTGCTGTAAACCGCTTAGAGTTGTCATATTCTGTTGCACAAAGCAACACCACCAGCTACAAAGCTAATAATGTTTTTGATCAGTTCTGTGGTGTTTATTAGTCACTTTCCTTTTGGGAATTACTGGTACCTTGTGAAAGAATAAGAGTCCTACAAGAATCTCCAGTCCTGCATCAAACCAAGACACGCTTCAGATGAGTAGTTCTGCATTATTCTTCCAGATGCCATCAGTGCTGGTTCTGAATGTATTTGAGCGTTCATCAAACAGCAGTGTAGGACTTTTCTTTACTGGTGGGGATCTAAGCAAACTTGCTCTGTAGTGCTCCCAGCTGCCAGTAATTTTTAGAGGCTTTAACTATATTGCTCACTGTGCAGATTTACATTTACAAACTCTATTACTTTGTCCATTTTATTCTGTGAGTGGTTCATGTCCTTCCTATTCATTTTCTATGTACTGAGTGTTATTTCAGCTCTAATTTGTTTGACATTCTTGCTAGTAGTATATTTGTATTCACGGAAAAACATGTGAACAATTTAATCTATTGATACTGTACAATGTGCCTATTAGATATACAAGAGGCAGTTGAATATATCCCACAACCATTGTTAGGCCTCTTCAAATGATAATGTGGCCACGTTTCTCTGGGAGGGTGATACAGCATAAGAATGAGTCTGCAATCTTCAAAGACCTGTATGTTGTGTTAGCAGTGACCAGAAATTGAAAGTAATTACTTGCATTACTTATACAGTGAGTAGCAGAGAATATGGGTGGTTTCATTTATGTTCATTAGTTTTACTTGCAGATCACAACCATTAGCAAATCATGCCATTGCAGTTCAGCAGGCTTTGTTGAGGAGCCCATCCCTTTTTTTGTGATGGTATCATGAGTAGAAATAGAGCAAAAAGTATTTGCTATTCTGCATACACTTCTGTGCCAAGTGTGGAATTGGCCAGACAGTGAGTTTAAAAATTTGTAATTATTGTGTACCAATTCCTTCACCAAAAAAGGTTTTGTACAGTGTTAACTCATTAGGCAATGATAAAACTACATACACAAATCTTATTAGCCTCTTTTTTTTCCTTTCTTTTCTTTTCTTTTTTTTTTTTTTTCAGAGCTATTTCTGCATATTTGGAAGAAATACGAGAATAGGAAGATTTGTTTTCAATATCCCAGAAAAGAGAAATTATGTTTATTTTGTCCTTTTTGGTTAAAGGTTCTAACAGTAATAAGTGATATTGCATAAAGGGAGGAATTTAATGTATCATGACTGGAGAGCTGCAAAGTCTGTGTTCAAAGGCAAGAACTAAGAATGACAACTTGTTAACATTTATTTCCTGAGCTAAAGTTCAGACAAGTCTACATCTCTGTCAGAGCTGTATGGAACAGTGAGCATGTGGGAGTCCTCAGCAAGATCACAGTGTGCTGCTACCAGGAATATCAGTAAAAAATAGTAATGAAAATTAAGGAAAATAAATGTCTACTAGTAATGCATATGCTAGCAAATAAGCTGTTTGATATAAATAGCTCAAATATTACATTTGCAAAGTGGGACAAGACCAACTGAAGTGGAATGTTAATTGTACATCATCCACTCTTCAGAGTTCCCACTCTTTAGAGTTCTTGAAATATTTGCCTTGCTGTTGTTTTGGCTTAGCAAAGTCAATTTAGTCACTGCACAAACTCCTGGATACAACTTAAATTTACATGGGAAAAAACACTGATGTATCAGAGAAGATAAACTTATGAGTGGCTGAGGGCTGAACTTTGCCATGTTATTTTGGCTACAAAAACCTTTCAAATTAATATTGAAAAGCACTAAAATATGTCGTTTTGCACAGCAACTACCAACTGTAAAATTTAGTACCTTTATTGGTTAGCTTTTTCCCTTGAAGTGAAATGTTGAGCTGTGAAGTGGACTGTGAGAGAGAGCGGTATAACTGACAGCATTTCTTTCTTCAACAAAAAGCAACCAAACATTGTTTTCAATAGCCTGCTCCAGGCAGTTTTGCTCTACAAATCTTTGACATGAATTTGTAATTTTAAGCATTCTGTATGACTGCAAAGAAATTATTGAAATTGAACTTGGAGTACAGCGCATTCTCATTTCATGGAGGTTAATTGTGTAATACTTGTTCTGTGGTCAGTGGTGGCTGAGACACATACTGCTACTAGTTGGCAGATAGAGAGAACAAGACCCTAACTGCTAACGTGAAATAGTCTAGCTCTGGCATAACTACCAGGCTTATCTTTGCTTTGGTCTCTAGCTCTGTTTATTTCTGTACCTCCACTGGTATGCTGAGAATTTTTTTCCTGATGTTACTGTATACTGAATATCCAGATAACATGTACCCTATGTTCTTTTTAGGAATAGATTCTTTAAGAAAGTAACTTTTAAATATTTGAATTAACATATCCCTCCCACCAATGAAAAGTATTTGTTCCCTCCCACCAATGAAAAGTATTTGTTAGTGTGCTTCAGTATTTTGCTTTACTGGGAACTAGATGGGAAAAGGGATAGAGAAGAATGGTAGGGGCTGGACAGGACCTCTAGAGATCATCTAGTTCAACTCCCCTGCTAATGAAATCTAGTTCAGGTTGCACAGAAGTGACTCCAGGTGGATTTAAAAAGTCTCCATGGAAGGAGACTCTCCAACCTCTCTGGATAGCCTGTTCCAGTGCACTGTCACCCTCAAAGTAAGCAAGTTTCTTGTATGCTCTGGCCCCTTATCCTATCACTGGGCAGCATTGTGAAGAGCCCAGCTTCATCCTTGTCATCTCCATCCCTTAGATATTTGTGTGTATTGATAGGATCCTCTCTGTCTTTTCCAGTATCTCCTTGTAAGAGAGATACGTCAGTCCCCTAATCGTCCTTGTGGTCCTTTGGACTCTCCCCAGTAGCTCCCTGTCTCTCTTTAACTGTGGAGCCCCAAACTGGACACAGTGTGTTGTGTGTTTCATCAGGGCAGAGCCATTCCTTGACCTGCTGGCCACACTCTTCTTAGTGCACCCCAGAACAGTATTTGCCTTCTTGATTGTGAGGGTGGAGACCCCCCACCCCCCAAAAAAAAATAATCTGGGCAGAGTATCTGAGTGTTGTCTCTGTTAATCCACCAAATGACACTGAGACACCCAAATGTACATACTGTTGTTATGCTGGCAAACCCAAAAGCTGGGTGATTTGAGGGAAAGTTTCTGATGTGATGTCCCACTTCAAAGTCTCCTTCTCTGACCTTGCAGATATCCTCTCCAGCTGTTCTTGGAGAGGTATGTGTGGAACTGGAGTATGGTTAAAATGTAAAAGAGTACAAACTTGAAATGTTTGTATTTTTCACCTGACTGTTAAGCCAACCAGCACAATCTGTTTGCAGATGTTGGCATTAATTCACTCTGCTTCGTTCTGAACCAGCAAATGTGTCATTTCTCAGGAACTTGTCATAGCAGCTTCATGCACCAATCTTGCAACATCTCAGCTGTCTGTGGTGTAGTTAGTTGCACCACTAAGTAGTGTAGCATACGTCTGAGTAACGTTAACTTTGCAAACATTCTTCCTGGGATCCTTCTTTTACACCTGTTCTCTGGCAAACCAAACCTTTGCTATTAGGGTATCTACTCTGGAGGCTGCAAAGCTCACATTTGCAGGGAAAATGAAGGTCACTTCTTTCAAACAGCCCAAGTTTTGGAAAATCTGAAAAAAGTGACCTTAATTTACCCTAAAGAGATGTCCTAATAGCAAGAATCAGACAATCAGAAACACACAATTTTACATTTAGGTTAACAGGAAAAGGTGAGGAAGTGACTTCTCATAGAGAGAAATATTGAACTCTTACCACTGTACACTCCAATGAAGGTAAAATATCAGTTCCTGAATCAGCAACAGTATTTCATAATGAAGTTGAAAAGGAAGCAAACAAAGGATGTAAACTGGCAAATTGTGGCAGACTTACAAAAAAACCCTAAACATGTGAAAGGGGGAATCAAAGTGAGGAAATGAGGGGAAAAGACTTGTATATGGACTGAAAAACATGACAGTGAATTTTGGATGGCAAAAGTGTGTTCATGAGAACAGTTTGTTTTATTTAGAAGTTCAGTTCCTGGCTCCCCAACCTTGAGCCCCAGTAGTCTCCATTCTGTCTCTTCTGATACGCAAGTATCTGCCTTGCAGGGATTGCAATGATTTTTACAGTACACTTGATGTCCTCATCATTCATCCTGAAATATATGAAAAAATATTTCATGTTGGAGAGTAGTCACATCTGGTTTCAAAGTGGAAAAATAGAGTCTTTGTTCAGAAGAGAATTACTAGTTAAATAATGAGAAGGCTTTAAAAGAACAATATTGTAGTTCTCTATATGCTGGAATAATGATGTGAATCAACTTAGTGGATTTTATTGCTGATCATCAAAAGAAAGATCAGCATCTGCAGATTTTAGAAACAAGTGCATTATATTTATTTTGCGTACAGCTTTGTTTAACCTTTCAACGTAAAACAGCATTTGGTGACTTTTGTTGTGTATGACTTGGTGTATGAGAACGTTTATGGAGGGTGAAAAAGAATGTTTCACTCCTTTCAATATAAGAACTGTTTTAAGATGGGCTATTGTTGTGCAGCAGAGTAGATTAGATGACATGAAATATTTAGCACAAGTTCTTGTGCTTGCCATTGTTTCCATGTCAGGATTGAGACACAACAATGACTTTTGTGAATGGTTTATTTTTTGCAAATGAGATTTTAGAGGATGCAGAGAACTAATGATGCTGTTCTAAAAGAACATGGAGAAAAAGCATTTATGGACTTCATGAAGGATACTGAAGTTAGTCAAAATTGTGTTGCTTCACCAAAATTTGCATCATGTTCTTAAATGTTCTGTCAAGTTCGAATTTTGTTTGATCAAAATGTTATTTGATTTTAACTACTAAAATAGCATGCTCAGCTAGCCATAAAAGATTAAGAGTAATGGTGGAATATCTTTTTTGTGTGTGTTGCTTAGAGTAGTAACTCTGAATAGCCACAGGATGGATATTGTCCATAGCTGTTAACTGCTAGATAGATGATCTGAAGGGCAGATGCAAATGTACACTCCATGTGTGCATATGAGCTTTACTGACCTTCTTTTATTCCATAGGGTAAGCCCAAGGTTGAGGAAGTAGCTTCTAGGTGCTATGCGTGTCTCTCTCTTAAGGACCACTGACAAGTTTCTTTTATCTTGCTTATTCACCTGTATATCCTATGAAGAATTACAGCACTTGGTTGTTAAACTTTGCACTCAATACCATTAATCTCAAGTGAGTAATTCAACTTATTGTAGGTTATTAGCTGTTCACCTTGAAAACCTGTGAATAAAAATGAAAAGCATGTCAAGCATTACATATTGAAAATACACTAAGTTCAGTAATTGTCTCTAACAGCAGAAAGCAGGCAATGGCAGTTAAGACACCTGTCTTAAATCAGGTGTTATGTAGTAACTGAAACGAATCATAAAATCATACACTTTGGTACCTTGGAGTACCTTCCCCACTTTTTTCCTCATCACCATGTGCACCAAGGATTGTTTAGCAAGAGGACATCTCCAAAATCCATCATTCTCTCTCGTTTATTGTAGTACAATGTGTTGGATTGTAGAATGCTGGTGAAATTCCTCAGATGGCTAGAGAAGGATTTATTGACTCCTATGTGTATTGTTTCATTGTGGGTACGGGAAGAACTTAGCATTATCATCACCCTTCAAAATTCTCCTAGGAGGGAATAAATTAGGATTATGCATACCTTTATATGCCTATTGATTCCAAGCATAAAGAAGACATTCTGATCAAACTTATTGATTTGTTAATATGGCCAATAATTAAAAAAGAAATTATTCAGAAAAAGAATGACTATGCATTTAACAAAACTGCAACTTCTGTTTTTAATTAAAGTTAAGTCTTCAAACTAATTTTTTGGTTTGGTTTTTTTAGATCTTGAACTTCTTTTTAAACAGGCTTAAAAGTTGTATTTATTCTTCTGGTTCTAAATAAAAATCTTGATGTGTCTTGGTTTTTTCTCTTTTTTGCAGCTTAATTTCTGTCAATTGATAGAACATGTTTCACATAACTCATAAGTTTAAATTATGATGCTCATGATTGTACATGTCTTTCACTTGTAGGGTATGATATTTTATAGTACTGGAATAATTGCATAATGGAATAGTAGCTCTGAGTTTGCACTAACTTGTTCAATATGTGAGAGAAAACTAAACTTTGTTTTTTATGATTTTTTTTGGTTTTGTTTTCTTGACTTATTGTGATGTATTCCTGTACTGGTTTGAGTTTAGCTTTTCAGGGGAAACCAATACAATGATAATAGGATGTCTTCCCCCCCTCCTCCCTCCCCCTTTTTGATAGGGGAGAGGGGAAAAAAAAAAGGCAGAAGGGGTAAAGCCACTCACAGAACAGTCTGACCACAATTTGGAAGGTAAAAGAGTGATTTTTAACAAATGAAAGGTATTCAGAGTAGGGAAGTTAAAAATAGGTATAGGGAAGGGGTAACAAGGTGCAAAATGTGTATATGTACAACCAGATTGGACGGCAGGGGTCCGAGGAGATGCCCACCACATGGTAAAGGCTAGCCACGAGGTGGGAGGAGGAGAGAAAGGAAGAAACCAGGAAGTTCCCCTGTTTATATAGGGGGGGCCAGACAGGAAGTGAGTGGGCTGAACACTACACCTGGGGTCAAGCAAACGTGAGAGTCAGGTTCTGACCACTCCCCTGACCCAGGAGGGTTAACCTGTTATAATTCCATCTTCAGACAGAAACAGAAAATTTTTTGTTTGTTGTTGTATTGGTGATTTTAGTTAGTGGATACCAGCTTCAGGCAGAAGGATTTTGTAGATGCTATTTATTTTGAGTTATTATATATATATATA
>VWZE01015718.1:43626-93385 GCA_013396675.1 Eubucco bourcierii
TATATATATACGTGTGTATATATATATATATACACATATATATATTTTCTGTATCAGCCATGTGGACGCACGTGTTTGTGAAGCTCTTTCTGGAAATTGAGGTAAAAAGCAGTTGAAAAGTATAATGCAAAAAGCTGTTCTCACATTCTCTGCCATAGTCTTCAAAAGGGACTAAAGTTGAAAGCAGTCTGTCAGGATCAATTCTGAGAAAGTAGCAAAGAGATTCAGCTCATTTCTCATGGTTCAAAATTCTGAAGAGCTTTTTAAAAATCAATTATATTTGCAAAGCTAAACACAGCCGTATTTGTTTGAATCTTTTTACTTGGCTGCAAAGTTTTCTTTCACCATAGATAGTGACATACTCTTTCATATTGGAGTGTGCAGAAGGGTCTGGTATCACTGGCAATTAAACCTCAACTTCTCACTGAATGTTATTGTCCTGAAAAGCTCTTATCTCTAATAGAAATGGAATGTATCCATATTTTTTTTTTTTTAATGTTTCTGAAGACTTTCTGACCTTTCCTCTCTGATGGAGAGGGTAGGATGAGATCATAGAATCATAGAATGGCAAGGTTGGAAGGGACCTCAGGGATCATCTAGTTCCAACCCCCTGCCATAGGCAGGGACACCTCCCACTAGTACAGCTTACTCAAGACCTCACCCAATCTGGCCTTGAACACCTCCAGGGAGGGAGCAACCACAACCTCCCTGGGCAATCTGTTCCAGTGCCTCACCATCCTCACTGTAAAGAACTTCCTCCTAATATCCAGTCTAAATCTCCCCTCTGCCAGTTTAAGCCCATTGCCCCTTGTCCTGTCATTGCAAGACCTTGTAAATAGTCCCTCTCCAGCCTTCCTGTAGGCCCCCTTCAGATACTGGAAGGCTACTATAAGGTCCCCTCGAAACCATCTCTTCTCCAGGCTGAAGAACCCCAACTCTCTCAGGCTGTGATGCAACCAAAGTTTATGTGGGAGTTGTTGCCAGTTTGCTCTTGGAAAGAAGCTTGTGAGTATCAGACACAGGCAGTGAATTTGGTATGCTCCAATCCTATGATTTTAGGATACTGCTTATATTTGTATTAAACTTAGGGTACATTTTGTACAGCATGTTATGGGAAGAAAATAAATTTCGCAGCACAGGATTGAGATTTCCAAAATAATTGTCCTTATTTAGGTGAATGTTATGGGTTCGCTGTAAAGTGGTTTCTGTTGTAGGTAGGATTGCTCAGGAAAACTCTACGGTTCGGAATTCATACTTGCTTTGAAACTGGAATCCTTACAGACTAGATGCCCCAGGACAAAAATCGGTTTTTACTTAGGTGTTGGAGAACTCAAGGAAACGTGATTGTGCTGTTGGCATTGAGGACATATAGTTGCAGCATATAGGAAATGGAGCTCCAAAATTGCAGAGCAGAATACAGGCTGTTCGTTTGGATCGTTTCATTTGTCAGTGTTTGCCATTTCCCAATGGATATTTGTTCTTTCTAAAAATATACATTTAAATATCTCTAAGAAAGGCCTGTGATACAGTGGTTGAGCTAAATTGTTGTAGCAACTGAAGTAGATCAGACATCTGAGAAGACTGTAATAATTAGAAACTGTGCTGAGCAATCTTCAATGGAAACCAACTTTTGCAAGGTACAGATAGCTCTGTCAGGGATTACAGTCCTCAAAATGATAATATTTTCATGGTTCCAGGATGATTTGAGATTAAAATATATTCTAGGGCTGTTTAGTAGGACTTCCTAAACTTATTTTGGGTTAACTGATAATTCTTTCTCAAAATTTATTTATACCATTTTATCCTATTTTTGTTGTGTATCAAAAACTGTTAGAATTTGCTATGTTGGATTAAACATAACAAATCATTTATAGGGGATTTTTTTTTTTTTAATATTTAATGCCCCAAGTACAGAGAAAGTTGCAGCTGAAAAACTGGAGGTCATCGGGTTGAGACTTTGAGTCTAGCATGATTTTAATAGTTTCTAGGACAACCACAGTTTACTTTGGTGTTGCTCTTCTTGAAACTCAAACCAGTTTTCTCTTTTAAAAAAGTACATGTGTTCTGTTTTTCTTTCTGTTGTGGTTTTCTGTTGTTTTGGGTTTGTTTTTGTGTTGTGGTGCACTTTTTTTTTCTTCCTGGTGGGATGTTTTTTGTTTGGTTTCCCTAACTGCTTGGTTTAATGTTGCTATTGTTGCTTCTTAGATTTTAAGATGTGATCTCTGTAAAAGTCAGAGAATTGTGTATGCTGCTGGAACACCAAAACAGATTACAGCAGCACTTATCAGGAACTACTGTCTGTTTCCAGACTGTCTCACATTTCTTGTTGTATCAGCTGTCGAATTTGAGTTGTAGCACTGGGGATACAGTATAGCTTGCACACATCAACCATTCTGTCTTTGGCTATAATCATAGTGGTTTTGTCCTGTTCAAGTTTTGGTTTGATATGTTCTATTGTTATTTTTTCGTTACTGTCTGCTCTAGAAGTGACATCCATTCAGATGCTAACCTTGTGCAGAAAAAGAATGATGCTTCTTTTATGTTTTGTGTTAAACCCTTTGCTATTCTGGATTCAAGATATGCCTCTATAGAAATGGAAATAAGGCCTAGTAACTCATTCCTACTATGGGGTGAGAGCCATCAGCTGCATGAGTTAGTGAAGGAAAAGATGAAAGAATTTCAAATGAGCTTAAAAATATCTCTTCATATTACTTCAGCCCTTCTGAGTTTTGAAATCTTTCATATTTTATATTTTAAAATTAAATTGAAACATTACTTTGGCATATTTTGGTATATTTTTACATTTGAAAGGTTTAAAAAATGGAAGGCTTTCTTCTGTGAGCTTAAGATTACTACTGAAAGCAGTAACTCTTTCAAGGAATATAGTTTAAAGGGATAATACTCGTGTGACCAAGAGCAGTTTTAAATGTGCAGTTGGTTATATATGCCTTACAATTGGAAAACAGCATAACCCAGGCATTGTGCAATCCGGCAATATATCCTAATGTATTCAGTATGACCTAGTTCATGTGTCTGCTACTTCTTTTGACTTAGAGTGCAGAAGTCTGATGGAAAAAGCAGAATGTTGCATTACAACTTTGTTCTGCTAAATGGCTGTGTTTGTTTCATTGAGTTGATATTTGCAGGCTTTGTAATGCAAACACTGTTCAGGTCAGCAAAAGACACCATCGGTCTTGATATCTGCCTCTGTATGCAAATGCCACATAGTTAGCTGCCAGGTGAGGAAAAACTCAGTCTCAGGAGAAATTGTATTTCTTAAGGAGATACATTTCTCGGAAAGAATTAATATTATTGCGCTCTGGTCCTACTGATTCCTTTTACTACCTATAAACTCAACAGCAGGAGCTTAAGTTTGGTGCATCTGAGACCTATAGAACGACATGTTATGCATAGTGAAAGTCACAATTATCAAAGAGGATAGTAAAAATTGCTGGCAATGGAACAGAGAATCAAACAAATTACTATGCTGTGCTATTAATCCCTGTTGAACTCAAATCTTGAATAAAATATGCTGTTACCATAGAATGAGAAAAGGTAGAAGGAAATCTGTAACATGATTAGATGAGCAGGACCAAAATTTTGTGGGCCAAAATTGAGACTAGCATACAAAACTGAAAAGGGAGGAAAGGATAGTTTGAAAGGTATGCAAAGTCACTGATGACAGCAAAGAAATGATCAAGAAATTCAGTTTCTCTTAACAGAAGAGTTGAAGAAAATGCAAGTCAGTTAAAAGTTTTGATATGAAGGTCATGCTGGTTCCATTAGACATAACTGATCTATGTAATTCATTGTCATGGGATATTACCAATACTGAAGTGTAAATTTATTCAAAAGGCGAATAAACAAGTGCACGGAGGGAAGGTTTACCAAAGAGCATAAAAATTTAAGTGGATGCAGGTCCTAGGTTTGTCTTGATGTTCTTGCATCAGATTATTGATATTTAGGAGAGTGTATTAGGAAGATATTAACACAACTTATTCCATTTTTGTAACGTGTTATTTAAGCATCTCCCACTGGAATCTATTGGTGAATACTGTATTTATCCATTAGACTATTCTTGTCTTCATGATTATTCATAACCTACATAAAGAATACCTTCCTCATTTATGCTAGTTCTGGTGACAGCAAAAATTGTGGTAGCTTCAAGGCAATGAACGATACAGGAGTTTGGTGTCGTTTCCTATGCTGAACAGAAACAGATCTGCAGTGTGTTGTTGTATCTCTTTAGAACTTTCACTTTTTGCTTTCCATTAGAAGTGTTTTGTGTGTATGTTAGCTTATGTTATACACTATAGTGTACAAGCATTGTATTGTAAGTTTTGGTAACATTCTAATATAAACAGGCTTTGATAGCTGCATGCTGAGCTAGAGGCAATTAACATAATCATATCACAGGCAAGAATCCAAACTTGCGCCTTGCAAATAAAGGAAATAAAACCTGCAAAACTCAAGTACAATCAGGCCAAATACATTGTGGCAGTTTTATAGTTGTCCTGTGTGAGTTGTTTTTTTTTTTGTTTTTTTTTTTTCAAAGTGTTCTCACTTTAAAAACTAGAATCGCAGAAGTTTTTCATAGAAACAAGTATTGGTACCTTTTAATCTTGTTCTCCAGCCTTTAGTTTGTTGTGAAGCCTGCTGTTTTCTTCTTCTAAGGCAAGACTGACAAAGCCACCAGGGGCCAGCTGATCTTTAAGAGTCTTTAGTTCCTGAAGCAAATCCTCACTTCACTCAGTTTTGATTCAACATCAGTGTTTTTACACCAATTGGCAGATCTGGCATCCAACTCTGAAGAAAGTTGATGGACTATCTGAAAATAAGTCTGAGAAATTGAAGTAGTTTTGGAACCAACTAGGAATAAGGTCACTCAAGAAACAGGAAGTATCTTGAACTCTATAATTTCAATCTTGTTTCTGTGTCCCATTTGAACACGCCTGCTACCAGAAATGGAAATGCCAATGCCAGTCAGAGGATATTGAGGTACTCTACTCATAAGTTACATAACAGCTTTGCTTGTCTGGAGCCAAGTTGCAGAAGAATTGGCGCTCTGAAAGCTGCTGTGTGTATCGTACTCAGCGGGGAAACATTTATTGTGTTGGAAGAAGCAGCAAGAGGAGCTGAAGATGCAAAATACATGTCAAGAAAAGCAAATGCTGCATTTCAGTTCCTTGCTTGTGTGACCAGTCTTGCTGTCCTACACGTTAGATCTTTCCAGGCTATCAAGCAAGCAGTAGAGAAATATGTCCTTCTTGCCTAATAACGCTAGTGCTAAGCAATGACAAAAAGTGAGATAGTCCTCCCTAGAGATGGACCTGAGTATTAGAGGGAGAAGCAGTAGTTCACACCTACTTGCTTTAGAGTCCGGAAGAGGACTGCAAAAATAATCAGAGAGCTCTCCTACAAGGACAGGATGAGAGAATTGGGGCCGTTCAGTCTAGAGAAAAGAAAGCTCCAGGGAGACCTTATGGCAGCCTCTCAATATCTAAAGGGGGCCTACGAGAATGCTGGGCAGGGAGTACTTATAAAGATATGAAGCACTAGGGCAAGGGGTACTTGTTTTAACTAGAGAAAAGTAGATTTAGGTAGGACTTTAGGAAGAAGCTCTTTGCCGTGAGTGTGGTGGAACACTGGAACATATTGCCCCAGGACGTGGTGGATACCACCTTCACAATCAGGTTGATGGGGCTCTGAGCAACCTGATCTAGTTGGGGATGTCTCTACTGCAGAGCAGTTAAACTACAGATGACTTTACAATCCAGTGCGTTCTATGATTCGTTCTATGACTCTGCTAGTTTGTAATCTTGAGATTGACAAATTTTTTAGGATTTATTTTGAAATAATGACATTAGTATATATGCATAATCAGAACTCAATTTATATGTAGTAAGTTCTTTCTTCCCAGCAAATGAGCCTTTAAAGAGGCACCAAACAGCTTGAGATTTGCGATGATGAATAAGAAAATTTGACAGGCACTGTTCTGCTATGGAAACTCTAGTTCAGTGTTATAACATGTTTATTAAAGCTAACTTACTGTCAAATGTTTCAGAAAACGTAGCTACATCAAATATAATGAATATATGAGTTGTGTTCCATATTAAAAAGTATCTGCCTGTATATTTCAAATTTATAATTAATAAGTCACATCCTTCTGCCATCTGGTCCATTAAAGAAGCCTGGTAGCATGTTGCTATCTAAAGTCCTTGTTGATTCCCTGGTTATGTTAACATTGCTAGTACTGAGCATGTTTTTTTTCACTTTTAAAAATTGTTAATACAATCTGATTTAAATGCTCTGTTTCCTAATACAAATGGGCAGGATGTGTAAGATTCTTGTTTAATGCAAAATATCAACTCAGAACCACAGCATCAGTTCTGTAATTTCATTTGCTGCTCAGCCTTTCTAAGGGAGTCTTTTGTTTTTCACACATATAATAAAGGTTGACAATATTTGTCAAAAACTTCTTGTTAAATAGGACAGAGATAAAATTGGATTTAATAATAAAAAAAGTACTCAATCTCATTTAAATGTATAGTCTTTCTTGTAGTTTCAGTCTGCAGGGCTGTTTGGTGATGAGTTCTGATTATATGGACAAGGTATTTTCTTGAGTAGATTGTTAATGTGCTTAATTTTCAGAAGCCTTTGCACGTGCATGGAGGCATATTGTGGCTTATAGAACAAGTTTATGCATTTATGATAGTTGCTAAAACTACATTTTGATGTTCTGTCTTGCAGAACTCATATTGTATTCAAATGTTTACTTCTTTCTCTACACTTAGTTGTGTTATACCACATTTATTTACAACCTGCCATTGTAATGGGTAACACAATTTAAAAGGAATAAACCAAGAATTAAGATTGTGAATAAAGAGCAGTAATATTTCTACAGACTTCCCTCTTGTCATGTTCTAACAATGAAACCCAAATATGTGTGCAGAGTTTGCACGTGGTGGGTTAAATCAGAGGTTATCAGTCCATTAGTTACAAGTATTTACCTACTTACTATATAAGTAAGTATATACTAAGTATATTTGTTGGGAGGATAAAGGACCACATGGCCTCACTATTTTCTTTCTATTCCTGTCTAACTCATACTGTTTGTATTGCAAAATTATAATCTATGAGCTATTGGCTAGCTCAGAGAGAACTGATAAAAGGTGAAGACAAATACATGATAGACTTTATATTAAACCCTTAGGGCATTTCCATTTTCTTCAGTGTCTGTTTGTGTCTCTGTGTGTGATTTGTTTTATGCATGTGCCATAAAAGACTTTTCAGGACATGTTTCAATCTAGCTGTATAGTGAATGAATAGACTGTAATATACTTGCTGCTTTCTGGCTGTAATTATTGGTGGTGGCATACTGAAACAACTCTGATATTTTTGTAGATAACATTTTTTGATCTCAGTTCTAATTTTGATACAAACATTTGTTTAAAGACGGCTGAAGACAGATTGGCAAATGTGGCTGGATGCCCAGCATATAGTGGGGACAATAAAGGAGTTATGGTGCTGCAGGAGAACTTAGTATAGTGAAAGGAAGTCCAGAGGTATTATAAATACTGTTTGACCTTTGAATGTCACTTCAGTTTTCAAGATGCATGCTTCTTGCTGAAGGAGGTTAAACAGCTGTGAACTGTGTTTTGGCAGCATGTGGCAAGTGTGTGATGCTGAGCAGCAGCAGTGCAATCCATGTCTTGGAGAATTATGGTGATTAAACAAAAGGTGAGGGTTTTCTCAGTCTTCAGGACAAATACAGTCTTACAGCTTGCAGATTTTAGGATGCTACTCTTTTTTCTCCTCCAAAAGTTCTTCTATTACTAATTGCCTTATAACTGTATCCTCAGCTTTGGAATTAGCATCTTCATTTCTCTTTAATATAGTTTTCATAATAAGTATTGTTAGTTTATTTATACTTTTAATCTATTGGTTTTCTTGTGTTGCAATTTTTTATTAGAAATCAGTATTTAAGCATAAAAGCATTTAGAATACTAAAATAGACATATTTTACAAAAATTAAGTGATACTGAGTTCACAGGATCACAGGATGGTAGGGGTTGGAAGGGTCTCAAAGAAATGATTGAGTCCAACACCCCTGCCAGAGCAGGACTATACTCTCAGGTCACAGAGGAAGGCATCTAGACAGACCTTGAAAGTCTCCAGAGAAGGAGACTCCACAACCTCTCTGGGTTGCTCTGTGACCCTTACGATAAAGAAGTTCCCCCTTGTGTTGAGGTGGAACCTCCTGTGCTGCAGCTTACATCCATCATTCCTCATCCTATCATAGGGAGCAAGTAAGGCTTCCACTCCTGATCCCCAGACCTGAGGTATTTATAAATGTTTATTAAATCCCCTCTCAGTTTTCCCTTCTCCACACTAAAAACCCCAGGTCCCTCAGCCTCTCCTCATCAGGCAGTGTTCCAGTCACTTAATCATCCTCATAGCCCTCCGCTGAACTTCTCCGGCAGATTCCTGTCCCTCTTAAACTGGGGAGCCCAAAACTGAACAAAGTACTCAAGATGGGGTTTCACCAGGGCAGAGTAAAGGGGGAGGAGAACCTCCCTTGATCTGCTGGACACACTTCTTAATACACCCCAGGATCCCATTGACCCTCTTGGCCACAAGGGCACATTGCTGTCCCCTGGACAAGGCATTATCCACCAGCACTCCCAGATCCCCCTCCTGCAGATCACTTCCCAACCTGTACTGATGCAATTTACTATTTCTCCCCAGATGCAGGACTCCGCACTTGTCCTTGTTGAACCTCATTAGGTTTCTCTGTGCCCATCTCTCCAGTCTGTCCAAGTCTTGCTGGATNCCTGTCCCTCTTAAACTGGGGAGCCCAAAACTGAACAAAGTACTCAAGATGGGGTTTCACCAGGGCAGAGTAAAGGGGGAGGAGAACCTCCCTTGATCTGCTGGACACACTTCTTAATACACCCCAGGATCCCATTGACCCTCTTGGCCACAAGGGCACATTGCTGTCCCCTGGACAAGGCATTATCCACCAGCACTCCCAGATCCCCCTCCTGCAGATCACTTCCCAACCTGTACTGATGCAATTTACTATTTCTCCCCAGATGCAGGACTCCGCACTTGTCCTTGTTGAACCTCATTAGGTTTCTCTGTGCCCATCTCTCCAGTCTGTCCAAGTCTTGCTGGATGGGTGCACAGCCTTCAACTGTGTCAGCCAAACCTCCCCCAGTTTGTTGTCATCAGCAAACTTGCTGAGCAGACTCTGTCCCCTTATCAATGTCACTGAAGATATTGAACAGCACCGGACCCAGTGCTGATCCCTGGGGGACTCCACTAGTTACAGCTCTCCAACTGGACCTGGCACCACAGATCATCACTCTGAACTCTATCTTGTAACCAGTTCCTAATCCACCTCACTGTCTGCTCTTCCATATCATGCTTCCTCAGCTTGCTCACTAGGATGTCATGGGAGACAGTGTCAAAAGCCTTGCTAAGGTCAAGGTAGACTACATCCACTGGTCTCCCTGAATCTACCCATTCAGTTANTGGGTGCACAGCCTTCAACTGTGTCAGCCAAACCTCCCCCAGTTTGTTGTCATCAGCAAACTTGCTGAGCAGACTCTGTCCCCTTATCAATGTCACTGAAGATATTGAACAGCACCGGACCCAGTGCTGATCCCTGGGGGACTCCACTAGTTACAGCTCTCCAACTGGACCTGGCACCACAGATCATCACTCTGAACTCTATCTTGTAACCAGTTCCTAATCCACCTCACTGTCTGCTCTTCCATATCATGCTTCCTCAGCTTGCTCACTAGGATGTCATGGGAGACAGTGTCAAAAGCCTTGCTAAGGTCAAGGTAGACTACATCCACTGGTCTCCCTGAATCTACCCATTCAGTTATGTCATCACAGAATGCTATCAGGTCAGTCAAGCATGATTTCCCCTTGATAAATTCATGCTGACTACTCCTGATAACCTTCTCTTCCAAGTGCCTTGAGATGTTCTCCAGAAGGAGCCACTCCATCATTTTTCCAGGGATGGAGGAGAGTTCAAACAAAAATCTGAATTAGAATTGCAATTACTTTCAAAATAATAATGTTTTCCTAATGCTTTGTTAATCATGAAATCACAGATTAGGTTTGGGTTGGAAGGGACCCTTAATGGTCTTCCAGTCTGACTCCCATGCAGTTAGCAGGGACATCTTTAACTAGAGCAGACTGCTCGTAGCTATGTCCAGCCTGACCTGGAATGGCTGCTTCCAATACAGACACAATCAGCTGGTACTGTTCTTTGTCCTTAGAACTAGTGAGATCCCACTCCAAATCTCAACACCTGGGCATGTGTATTTATGTTTTAGTCTGTTCTCAAGGGTCCTTCTTTCATAATGAGGATATTTAACACAGGTGTGATACCAGATGAGGTGCAGAAGGTTTGTCTAATTTGGGCTATTTATTCTACTGCTGAAAGTACTTCCAGTTTTCAAAAGTCTGATTTCTTTGTGGCTACATCAAGGTTTCAATATGCAAGTGTAATAAAAATTTCTTTCTGGTTAAAACAGTGATTTTCTTGTGGGTGAGAGGCTTCGTTCAACATGTGTCTCTCTGCTTATTGCATGCTGATGTTCTGATGTTTTTATTCAATACAGGTTAGAGTCAGTACTGATTGATCTTAGCCTACTGGAGGTACTGGCTTTGGTCCTATAAAACTTTACTGCCTTCACGTCAAAAGAGACAATTTACAATATTAAAGCAGCAGAAAAATAGGGATGGGGATTGTAAAGATAGCTATCAGACCATCTTCTTTTGTGTCTATTTTTATAATTCAAACAGACTGTAATGAAAGCCTTCTCCATCCTGCTGAGCTGTCAGTGAGGCTTTGCCTTCTCCTGAGCTGCTGGTATGTTTCATTAGGTGGTGAGCTAAGCAATGCTCTGGAGTTCTATTCTTTGCAACCTGAGTCATGTTAACATGACATGTTTCCACCTAAGCTTTGAAGAAACTGAGAGACAGCTGGAAAACCACAGGTATTCCACTTTTCCTGGTCTCAATATACATATAAAAGAAAAGGTTATGCTAGCAATTTATACTGGCTTTATAAACTAATTTCATAGAATCATAGAATGGTAAGGTTGGAAGGGACCTCAAGATTCATCTAGTTCCAATCCCCTGCCATAGCCAGGTAATTTCTAGTAATACAAAACAATGTGAAAGAACTCCACAATGATTCTTGAAATATTTCTCGACTTTTTCTATCTTAAAAAATCCTTTTATGTAATACATAGTTGTAGATTGGCTCATTTCACAGGAGATCTTGAGCTTCAAGGAAAAGATCATATAAGAATATATGCTGCATTTGAAGTGAAACATTGGAGCTCCTTCTTACAATTAAAACCTTTCTTTACATGACAAAATAAACCTAGGAGATGAATGAACCAGTATGTGGCAGTGATAAGTATTCCTGTTTACCTTTATTCTTTATCCATGCATAATAATCTAGACAAATTAATATAAATGCACTTGAAAAAACACATAAAATCTCCCTGAATGTACTTTGTGGCATGCTTGATGTAGGCTTCCTGGAGATTCTAAGGATAGCACTTGCTAAGGTGTGTGAAATTTCATTAGATCACTTAATTTAGCTGCCTGGTGTCCTTGATTTATGTGAGAAAATATTCTCTTGATTTCACTTGAGTCATTAATACACAACTTCATCCTTGAGTGAGTATTTTCCAGAATGTGAGAACTGCATTACAAAGTCCTCACCATGGCCAACACTAAAAACCATACAATAAATAGTAAAGTGCACAGTTTTGGAAGATTTTGCTTACACAATTTTGCAAACATTTAACAGATTCCCCAAAAAAAGCTGAGGAGGGGAACCCTGAAAAACAAAGAAACAATAAACCAAAGAATAACAAACCAGGGTAGTGAACTATAAACAGAATGGATATCTTTGTTTTATGTGCAGATTTTATACTGTGTTCTTACTGATATGTCAGTCAAAGACTGAAGATGTGACTGATCAGTTTGAATGCGGTTGAATTAGATTATTTCCTACTCCTGAAGACATTTGTCATCAATTTAAGTTGTCTGTTATTTGAAAAGATAAATTTCAGAAGACATTAAATACATTGCTGGCTTAATAGGCAAAAATAAGTAGCAATCAAAAACTAAGATAATGACCTTAAAACCTGGTTGTGGTTGTCTGCATAGTACCATTTATTAGGTATTTGTAACTGCCAGCATAGAAGGAAGGAGCTGACAGTGGTGCTTGGAGCAAAAGAGGAGAGGCATCCTGATTCTGGACTGCCGTGATAGGGTTTCGCTGTGCCAAAGCAGCCCCTGTGGTTTCGGTGTAATGGTGGCTGATTTCTTGAAAATGCTAGCAAAGACAAGGTTTTTGAGATGTTAATTTGCTCTTATGCAAATTAAACTGTCAGTGGCACAGCCAATGTGGAAAACCCAACTCTTTTCCTAGAGTGGTTCCTATGGTTTCTGAGGTATGCTTTGTCAGTTTGGAAGCTATGAATATTTATGATATACAAAAAAAACCTCATCTGTGTCACAGTTTCTATAATTTTTATTTAATTTTACATTAAAAGATGTCACTCCTATCCACTGTGTAGGTAAATGGCTTAATCAGCAATCATTTTATGCATGCAAGAGCTGGCCTGATTTACAGAATGCGAAACACAGATGGGTTTGTTCCTAATGCTCTCTAGTAGTTACTGTAGGAAATAGTGCACAGTATATGCCTAATACATTATTTACTGAAGATAAATGCCAGACATGATTATGGTAAATTAGACCCTTTGAATTATTTATGAGAGTCAGTGCTAAATGTTTTTCTCCTCCTTGTGTTACTATAAAAGCTGTTATATAATTGTTGGTAAACACTTTTTTGGTTAATTATTCAACATACAGGAAATAAAATGTTTGGTTAAGTGAATCTGTTATTCACTTAGAGGCATCTGTTTGTTGTTTGGTTAGGGTTTTTAAAATATATTTCAGCATTTATCCCTGCTTTGAGGTAAAAACCTTGTGCATTATTAGATAACATCCCACATAACCCCGTCACCACTTTGAAGAAATGGAAAAGCAGAGTGTGGCATGGAAAAACATTTGGACTATCACACTTCACTTTCTTTCTAATTCTTCTGTCATATGTGAGTGGAAATATTTTCTGTGTAAGCATGGCTATTCTTCATTGGGTTGAGTTTGTCTCTAAAGTTTGCTTCTTTAACTTGTGCCCTGACTTGCACAGTGGTTGCCCTCATTTCCATTGGGAAAGACTCGAGGTTTTGAGGACAATGCCTGTGCAGGGCTACATAATATTATGCATGTCCCAGTCTATACAGCTCCTTCACTGGTTTCTAGTAAAATATCAAACAAAAATTCCCATCCCGAATTATGTATCCTGTGCAAGGTATTCTTCCTCCAACCATTTAAATGAGTTAGGATTGGGTTTTTTGTCCACCCTTTTCTAATTATATTTTGAAATTGAAATTCCAAGATGCCACCATTCCCAAAGGACAAATGAATATAATCTATTTGACAGCAGACTGGCTTTTGGCAGCAAGGACCATGCTGACAACGTTGGCATATACATCTTCTGTCAGTTTTTATTTAGCATGCAAAATATATTTCTTGTGCTGTGAGAGTACTTCTGCAGCACTTTGAAAGCTCTGCTAGCCGTTATGTGCTGGTCTCACTGTATTTTACACAGAGGGCATGCCAGTTTGCTTATTCAAAGTGAAGCATCTTTAAAGCTCTGCATATCCATTCATACTTATTTTGATACGTTTTCTACCTATACCTTTTTCACTCTGTTGGGACAGCCAAGTTTGTTTCTTTGTAGTTATGTAGGTACCACGTTTGAATCTGCTGTAAAACATTGCAGTGCTGAAATGCACAGATGATGTGTGGTTTTGGGAGAATTAATACCAGGAAAATTCTCTCCATACTTAGTTGAACAAGTTATTTAATAAAGAACACAAAAAGGTATGAATGGAAAAATGCAGTAAGCATGTTCAGGACGGTTCCATAATAGTCACCCAGCTGATAATCACCATGTTTGAGCAATGATGGGAAAAAAAAAAAAATTAAAGAAAAAGGGGGATTTTTGGAAGGTGGAAAAATTTTGATTAGGAAATTTTGGGGATAATACCCTTCTTCTGTCAGTTACTTGTACTCTTTTCTAACAAATTAAGAGCCAGACAAATATCTTACCAATTAGGCTATTTTTGAAGGATGTTGCTGTTTCTTTCAGTTGATTGCCTTTCCCTTTCACCCATCTCTTTTATTTATTTAAAATTAAACAAGGGAAAACTAATGCTTGGAAGCTCTTTTGTGTATTTTTCTTGATGAGTATTTTTTGAAGCTTACTCTTTTCCCTTTTTATGAATAAATATGAGAAATGATTGAGGATTTTTCTCTGGAATATAAAATTCAGATCCAGATCTAAGTTATTTATTTCCATAAAGTCTAAACGATGCTAACATATGCATTTCATTGAATTAAAAGGGTAGAGTGCTAAATGCTTAGCACTTAAATCTTCAAGGAAAAATGGAAAACAGCAGCTTTAAGTTACATTAGTTCAACTTCAAGGTAAATTTCTGTGGAGGGCTCAAGTTTGCATTTGTTAACCTTTTAACTAACAAGTTAAATGAAGCAGTTGTGGTATGGTTCAGTGTGTTAAGTCTAATTCCTGTATGCACACTCGTTCAGACAATGATATTCTCTGAGTCATGAGGAGCAAGCTTGAATACATGCTGAGCAGTGATTTATGTTTTCTCTCTACCCCGTACATTTAAAGATTAAGGAAAAAACCAGATGATTATTTGTCCATGCATATTCACTTGACTTATTCATATTTTTTTTTGTTCCCTGTGATCTTTTATTAAATGTCAGAAGATGACTGGCTTGAATTTTAAATGTAATCAAAAAAATATTTATGAAACACAGAAAGCAAATTCAGCCACCTCGGGTTAAATGGTGGTGATAGCAAGGTGGCTGTTAGTCTTACTATAAAATGGAATTCATTGTAAGGGGTAGTACACTGAATTTCAGTTTCCAATGGTGTGGTGATCAGCACTTATATGACTGGTTTAGATATCAGAGCATAAAGATTTTGTGCTAGTCATTAGTTTTCACAGCATTGCATTTAAGCTGGTTTTTGGAGCCTGATTAGAGGAAAGTGTAGCAGTGCTTTTGAGACCAATAGTTGTCTTTTTCCTAACTAGTCAGCCGTTCTGTTAAGGGGACTTAAAGTTCTTTTATTTCCACAGTTTGGGGGAGTGAGGAGAGAAGGCTGGTGAAGCAGGTGTTAACTTTATGAACTTTCAATGATGACCTTTGAAGCAGGTGTATTAATGTTGCAATGTTATAAAAAATGCTTTAGAAGAACACTGCTGCAAGTTTCTCTGAATTTCTCATCAAAGGTGCTTAATTTTCTGTGGTGAAGAAAGGGGTGAAGGTGTTTTCTTACTTTGCAGGTTGGATTTCCCCTTTGGAAATTGTTGCGAATGAAATGATGCAGTTTTGTGCATCTTGATCAGTACAAGCCACTGTGGATATAATTTCATTAATAGTTTCATAGAGGCTATGAATTAAAATGGCCTCTGGATCTTCATTCCGCATTTATCCGCAGGGAAAAAAGGATGTGGGGCAAAGGGGAAGAAAAAGAAGGAAAAATTTACTTTGGAAATATTCTAAGTGTAAATGAGTTTTAAGGAAAAAATTATTTTGGAAATACCCTAAGTGTAAATCAGTTTTATATGCATGGTGTGTTTTAAGGGAATTAATTACATTATTAGTTACATTTCATCCTTTACTTATTAGAATTTGTCTTTTGTCAAGAAAATTATTTTAGTCAGTGTTTCAGATTTATTCTATTTAAAATTTCATCCTGTGGGAAAAAAGTTTAACTTCTGGTCTTAAATGGTTACTTTTTTCCCCCCCACCTTCTTTGAATTCTATCAGAATTAAATATGACTGGTCTGTTTTCTCCTAATCCAGTGGCAGCCTGCAGTTTTCTGATAAACAATTAGTGTAATTATCTATCCAGAGGGAAAAATGAAATGTTTAGGAAGTACCTTATGTGGAAAGTTATTT
The DNA here is from genome assembly GCA_013396675.1 of Eubucco bourcierii. NCBI lineage: Eukaryota > Metazoa > Chordata > Aves > Piciformes > Ramphastidae > Eubucco > Eubucco bourcierii. The sequence goes on from VWZE01015718.1 coordinate 59,734, forward strand.
TAAAACTAAATGGTGAAGTAATGGCCCGAAGGTGCGTAGTGATTCAAAACTGCAGCAAGTAATAATTGCAGTAAGGTTTGTAAACTACACAACCATCAATATTTGCAGGTTTAGACAAATGGTGATTTATTGTGCATGGTTAATTTGCTCTTTAACAGAAGCATAGTTGCAAAGACAAAGTAACTGCATGTGCTGTTTGTTTGAAACAGGACAAAAGAGATTTTTGTGGCTGCAAATAATAGAAAGGTCTGTAAAGGGTTTTCTGCTGAAAACCAAACAAAACACCACCCCCTCAAAAAAAACCCAACCCAACCCAAACAAAACAATGAATGAAACCATACATGCACCACCCCTTCACTCCCGGTACACTGGAAAGCAAAAAACCAATCCAAAATAAAAACCGGCCAATCAACTAAACTCTAAACCATCAAAACCCAGGAACTGCATGGGGGTGAGATACTGAGATGACTTATAAGATGCCGATTAATCTTAACTTTCATTTCCTTGAAAAGATGTGGAAAGAACCCAGTGTGATGTGTTCTTGAAAACTTGTATTAACGGCTAGCGATAAAACCACAAATGTTTCCAATGGAAAAACAATCATCATACCTCTGGTATCAGCACTTAGGCTTACCACAAAGGGTTAACTTTCCTCACACCACACCTCCCCCCCCCTCAAAGAGTACATCAATAATGCAGTTACAATTCCTTACTGGTAATTTTATCATTGGTAGCAGTTTACTATGCTTTAATGGTAGCGTTGATAAGAGTCTGTCTGGAGACGATAACAGCCCTTTCCCTTCTCTGTTCCCGTGGCCATAATCGCGGATGTGTTTGTTTACTCGCATTGCTCAAGGAATCTTAGCTGAGTTAAGGAGATGGCTGTGACATGTTCCTGCATCTGAGGAGCAGGTGTCACTGGCATCCCAAATATAGCTGCAATTTAAACAACTTCCATATTCTTTGTTTTGGCAACTATAGGAAACAAGACATAATTCTCAGTGTTCCCAAAATCCCAGGGAAAAAATGGCTTTAGAAGTATCCTGTGGTAACAGTGTTAGAAATGATGAAGAGATGAATAGCACTAGGCATTTAACTTCCAAAAAAACCCCAAAAAATTCTGAAGTTGTTTTGCATCTAAAGCAGCTTAAAACTAGTATCATGAAAGAAGCTGCGTTATTTTTCTGGGTATTTACACACACACACACACACCCCTGCCAATATTGTGATTACCATCTTTAGTAGAAGACTGGCTCTGGTAGGTAGCCTACAGTGTTGCCAAAATGCCGAGCATCTTTCTGCTGTTTTGGGGTGTGGTTTGCCACTGATCCCTGTAAAGGAGGGATGGCAAGGGCAGCTGGAGGTGCAGGCTGCAGCAGCCCTTTTGTTTCCCAGGTGCTCTATTTATCAGTTCGAAAGGCAAAATGAGTTTCCTAGTTCACTTGAAGTCCATGTAGCTAAACCTATTCTTTAGTGAATTGAATCCTTTCTTTGGAACCAGGTGATCAGTTTCTGTGTTTGCTGTATGTAGTAGAGTGAAGACAGACACCTAGCTCTGCTGCTCAATACTGGCTGGGTATTTTTTTCTGCTAACTAACTGTTGCAAGGAAAGAAGTAGTTCTGAATTTATTTTTTTTTTGTTTCTAACTTTGAGTTCTTATTGCCTCTACTTCTAAAACAAATGGTACTGGTTAGTTAACACTGTTTGGCAAGCATAGATTTTTACAGCTCTATCTGATATCAATGTTGTATTATTTAAGCAAAAGTCTGTAACTAGCACCAAGTAGCATAACTTCACTATTTCTGTGAAATTCTTCTTCATTCTCAAAGCTTAGATATTGAGTAGCTTTATAAAGGCAAGTATCTATTCTCCATGTGGTTTGAATGCCGATGCTGCACATAAACTTTTTCATATCGCGTTCAGTAATAAAGTTCTTTGATTTTAGTAATTTCATTATAAAAAAAAGTGTGTCCACCCTTCTGCATATTATATAAAGTGAGGAAATTTCTGTCCAGTAATTATTCCAATACTGTTAGAAAATTGAAAACTTTAAATCTTTTCAGTGTTTTTTCTGACTTGCATCTCTCCAAATAGTTGGTGGATCTCAAATTGAAACATTGGTGGTCATCCTCCACACTAACAGTATTTTGAAATTGATTTTGAAAATGATGTTTTTGAAATTGGTGTTTTGAAAATGAGCCTGCAGTGTGCACGTGCAGCCCAGACAATCAACTGAGTCCTGGGCTGCATCAAGAGCAGTGTGGCCAGCAGGGCAAGGGAGGGGATTCTGCCCCTTTGCTCTCATCAGACCCCACCTGGAGTCCTGTGTGCAGTTCTGGGGCCCCCAGCACAGGAAGGACATTGAACTGTTGGAGCAGGTCCAGAGGAGGGCCACAAAGATGATCAGAGGGCTGGAGCAGCTCTCCTATGAGGACACGCTACAAGAGTTGGGGCTCTGCAGCCTGGAGAAGAGAAGGCTTCGAGGAGACCTTATAGCAGCCTTCCAGTATCTGAAGGGGGCCTACAGGAAGACTGGGGAGGGACTATTTACAAGGTCTTGCAATGACAGGACAAGGGTCAATGGGTTTGAACTGACAGAGGGAAGATTTAGACTGGGTGTTAGGAGGAAGTTCTTTACAGTGAGGGTGGTGAGGCACTGGAATGGGTTGCCCAGGGAGGTTGTGGCTGCTCCCTCCCTGGAGGGGTTCAAGGCCAGGTTGGACGAGGCCTTGAGTGACCTGTACTAGTGGGAGGTGTCCCTGCCTATGGCAGGGGGTTGGAACTAGATGATCATTGAGGTCCCTTCCAACCTTACCATTCTATGATTCTATGTTTTGATCTCCGTTCGTATTTAAAATGTGGAATTTTAAGATTTGACCATATATTTTTCTTGTTACATGCTGCTCTGATTTCAGTGAAATACTTAAAAGAATGTGGACAAATAACCTTTTCTAATGAGTAAATTAAAAATACAACAGAACTCTACTTTCTCCCACAGAATCTGTAATCTGTGTGTGAATTAATTATCATTAATTCTTCATTGCAATAAAATTATAGATAATAGAGGAGTTCTTAAGGAGATAAACAATTGCAGTTATAGGTTCTGGAATATTATCATTAGATTGTCAGATAAAAGCCTGTTCCTAGTGGTTGAGTTGCTTGAATGCAATGGTATATTAAGCTGAGATAGTTAGATGTTTATTGCACCCCTGTCCTTAGGTTTTCTTAGAAATGGTAGCACCTGCAAGATGGTAGAGAGGAAGTGGAATAACACCTAATATCCACTGTGCACCTTGATATTTTGCAGCTTGCATTAAAATCCAGAGCTATGAATTGTGACATTGAAAAGCATTCAAATATCTCAACCAGTGTCCATTTAGTGGAACTGAGTGGAGAACTGGAAGCAAGAATCACTTCAATCCTCTTCTTTCAAGTTTTGTTTGCAATGGCAATCTAAATGAATGTTTCATTTGGATGGCAGTATGGAGATATGGTCTGTTGAAGGTTGTTCTTTTGCAGAACCCTGAGAACCCTGCAGGACTGAGGGTAAAAAGGCTTTAACTGTACTAAGGCAGTTTTTTCATAACTACTGTCTTCTAGCTGCTTTCATTGTATCTTTGTAGGATGACAAAGGTTGCCTTCAGCTGTTTAAGGACTGATCTGGTTTTTGCTACATCAAAATACGAAGTGAATGTTGATGGAATAATTGCATATATCTTGGTTAAATACAATTGGTGTCCCTGAATTTCTATTATGAGTAAATCTTTAGATGTATTCTGAATCCTTCCTGCCTCAAATGAGTTGGGCATTTGGACTATTTTGTATTACATTCTTTTCCATAAACACATATGGAAATTCAGATCCATCTGTGGCTGCTCCCTCCCTGGAGGTGTTCAAGGCCAGGTTGGATGAGGCCTTGAGTAACCTGTACTAGTGTGAGGTGTCCCTGCCTATGGCAGGAGGTTGGAACTAGATGATCCTTGAGGTCCCTTCCAACCTTACCATTCTATGATTCTGTGAATCCTAATTTAAAAAAAAACAAAACCAACCAACCAACAAACACAACTTGAAAGAATCTGAATCCCACAATCCAAGGTATTTGAAAAAATAATTGTACTGTAGCCATAGGGCTCACTCCAAAGGCACATCAAATGCTCTTAGTTCCATATAAATCAGCAAATATGTGGAAAACATGAAGGCGTATAATGGGGAATAGCAACATAAAATAACAAAGGAAAAGATCTTTTCCACTGTGTCTTGAATTGTTTTCAACAAAACAAACCTACTATGGAATTCCTTTAGTCTTTATTAGTGTGTTGTATTTTCTATGTAAATCTGGAAATATAAAAAGTAGAAAGAAGAAACCCAGTATATAAATGGGATCTTGTTAGTAAGATCTGCCTCAGGTTTTCTCTTTCCCTAGGGTGTTCAGCTTCTAGTAATTGATCAACTGCCCTTGTGTAAAATTTGCTGTACCTGAAGCTACACAGCAATGCCAGACAGAGCCTGGTCCCTGTGCCTGTGCTAGTAGGTAGTCCTGTATCTTGAACATTAGACAATTCTTTGATGGGCAATTGTGGAACACTTTGAAACCTGCAGAAAGAATGGTAAGGTTGGAAGGGACCTCAATGATCATCTAGTTCCAACCCCCTGCCATAGGCAGGGACACCTCCCACTAGTACAGGTTACTCAAGGCCTCGTCCAACCTGGCCTTGAACACCTCCAGGGAGGGAGCAGCCACAACCTCCCTGGGCAACCTCGGGGAGTATTCCAGTGCCTCACCATCCTCACTGGAAAGAACTTCCTCCTAACATCCAGTCTAAATCTCCCCTCTGCCAATTTAAACCCCTTGCCCCTTGTCCTGTCATTACAAGTCCTTGTAAATAGTCCCTCCCCAGCCTTCCTGTAGGCCCCCTTCAGGGGGGTTTTAGGTCTCCTGGAACCCTTCTCTTCTCCAGGCTGAAGAGCCCCAACTCTTGTAGCGTGTCTTCATGGGAGAGCTACTCCAGCCCTCTGATCATCTTTGTGGCCCTCTTCTGGACCTGCTCCAACAGTTCCATGTCCTTCCTGTGCTGGGGGCTCCAGAACTGCTACTAATAAAATATTAACTGCATGGAGAGTTTTAAGACAGTGGGATGGATGAGATATGCTACAAAGTCCATGTGAAAATACATGTCCAAATTGAAACACAACTCTCTTTAAAGTTTGTAATTTATTTTTTTTGCTAAAATGTTGGCAGTGCAATGGAATGGTAACATTTGAAGAATTTTTAAATTCTGCTTGGTAGTTTTATCAATGTGCACTCTTTTCCTTAATCCATTTTAATAGGATTTACAGTCCCTTTTTTGATCAGAAGCTTCAAGCCTTTTCAAGTCTTCACTAAAGCTACAGTTGTAGTAAAGCCAAAATGTGTCGTATGAATTTGACTTTTGGTCTCTTACTGCAGTTTATGCACATCTCTACCAAGGGAAATATCCCAGGACAATATTTCTAGCCTAGATCACACATTTTAGAAATACATATTCTTTTGTAATGGTTTACAATAGCTGATTTTTCTCTGTCTTTCATCAGAGAATTTCAGATAACATAGTACTTTTGAGATTAATCAGTATATCAAAAGCAATTTTTAGGCCTAAATTGTCAAAACTGAGTCCTGTTCAGGGCAATGTATATTGAGTCTCACACATTAGGAAATGGTGCCTCACAACAGGATATGCTGCTTTTGCCAAATACTTTCTTCAACAATTAACTTCATTTTAATCTTCATAATCATGTGTGAGCCCACAATCACCTTTCATCCAGGCTGACTGGACCACATCCAGGCTTCTCCCATCCGTAAAATCAGGTGCAATGGGACCAACTTGGAAATTAGTCATAGATGTGTCTGTCCTGATGGTCAGGTTTAATGATGCTACATAAACTTACAACAGCAGTATCAATGCATTAGCAAAAAGGTACTCTCAATATGATGTAGAAGTACTTTATCTACCTAATTATAGAATTTGTGCTCATTACATTCATTTTTAACAAGGTTTGGTTGGGGTAGGAAATAGCTTTTTGTTATTTTCTTAGAATGGTAGTGTGAAAAATTCAACTAGAACCTGATTGAAGAGTTTTTTACAGTTGCTAAGAGAGATAAAATAATTAATCTGTATAAAGTCTAGAGTAATCAAATTAGTGTTGGGTGACATCTCACACCTTCTGACAACATAATTTCTGCTCTTCATTTCAGGCAGATTAAAAAAGTTCAAAACTATCAAGTTACTTTTAGGTTCCTGCTAGGTGGGACATCCTACCAAATGGGGAAGGGACGCCAACTGGTAGAGTGCAATGGGCAGGAAAAACAGTCTGTCAAACACCCTAATTCTCTAAACAGGGAGGGGAGAAAATGTTCTTCTGGAATCTTGGATCAATCTTCTGCAGGTGCTTGGCAAGAAAATGGACCTTGTATACCTTCTATGTAACATACAGATTTTGGTTACCTTATGAAAGTCAGGCCTGGGGTGGTACAAATGCCCTGAAAATGTCCAGTTTTCAGGACCAAATGTTTATACCCTATCAAATGGTGTTAGTTACATCTCACCTATTTTAAGCTGCTGTAGATAAACTGAGCACGGTTCACTTTGTCAGCCTATCCATTGCCAGGGGTCTCACTGAGATGGTTTAGCCTAATAGTAAGGAGTAGTTGGAGGCAAGATGCTGAAGCACATGGTCCCTGTACTCCAAACTGCGGGTGAAGAGCTTCACAGGCTGTTGAGAAAAATGTCTGTGACGTTGGCATATTAGAGGAAGAGAGGAGAGATGGCATGTTCTGAAAGAAGTCTGGGAAGTTAAATCTGTTCTGTGCTTGGAGAAAGTACCAAGAAATAACAGTCTTTTGTTTGTCGACAACTCCTGTGTTTAAAAAAAAAGAAAAAAAAAAAGATTTTGCACCTTCTTTATCTGAAATAAATGTGAACTATACCACGACCAAGATTTCATTACTATCTGATTAAAATCTTAGGTTTTTTATGAAGTCTACTAAAGTTGCTCATTGATAACTTCAGAATGGCAAAAGCAAAGAATTTAATATGATCGCTTCCTCTGAAATGCCTGAACTATCAGAGACAGAGGCTTTGGAACCACAGCAGTGCAGGAACAGTATATGGTAATTACAGTGCTGGTTGTTTTTTAAACCACTTTTTGCTATTATCTGCATACCCTTGGGCCCAAAAAGCACTGAGATGGATGTCATTAAAGAAAGTGTATTCCAGCTGTGCCAAGCACAATATTCTAGAAAATCTTTCTGTGCATGTGGAAAAGTATTTCAGCTGTTGGATCTATTTACAGAAAGGATGAACCAGAAGAGTGAGTGGGGGAAATACTTTGGGGGAAAAAAATGTTGTAAACTGAGACAAATGCACATTTTCACAATAATTTTGTAGTAAGTGCAAGATTATTACAATAATGCAGATAGAAAAGCCTTTAGTGTCTGGCCTATTCCCCTCATCTTATTTATCTCTTTTAGGGGAAAAGTAAATAAAGTATCACTGGGAGAAGTTTTCTAAACCCTGGAATCTGCCAAGTGGATTCTTGTGTTGTAGGTCTCTGCAGTAACTTCAGGAATTTGCTGTAGCCTCTCATATTCACTAAGGAGCTCTCATTACATGAATACTGTGTACATTGCATGTCTTAGTTTAAACTACGAGTTCCATGGTTACCAGGATTCTGGTACAAATTCATTTTATGGCATATTCAGATAATTTCAGTCACAGTATATTGTGAAGGTGCTTTAAAATATCCTAACTGTAGGAGAGGCTACAAATGTGTGGCCTCATTAAGCATTTGTTAGTTGATAATAACCTGTGTGAGAGAATAACCTGGCATTGCGCTGTCTCAATTGACTTCTTATTTTGCAAAGGAATGAGCTCTAGATTAGCACTGCACTCAAATGTCTAGCTTTTACATTTATAATAATATATATCAATTGCTTTTTAATGTGCAGTTTATCCACTCTGTAGAATTCTATAATCAAATGATTTAATTTGCCATCCTCTTTATGAAAATAATAAATTGAATAATTGCAGAATATAAACCGGTGTTGAGTTGGATAAACTTGGTTTAAAAGATCGATCTCTGCTTCATACTGCCTGTGATTACTGAAAAGTGTTTAAGAACGTAAAAAAGGTTAAGTGCTGAGAAATGCCAAATTCTGAAACAATTGCAGTCAAAGAACTGCCCATCCCCACCCCCCATCCCAGAGCCGGAATAAAGCCGCATAAAGAGGATTGTGTGAATCTATTGGGAAGGCAATTAATCCCTTGAGAGGCAGAGAGATCTATTAATATGCAAATGAAGTTCATGACATGGTCAGCATATTTTAAAGGGTTGTGTGTCATTAGCAGACATTTCCATCAGAACAAAGCCATTTTTCAAGTATTTGCAGGAAAATGAACTCAGAAAAGGAATTTTATAAAGCAGAGGATGACGGTGCCCCTTTCTTGCTTGTTTTGGGCTGCAAGAAGTAGCAATGTTAAGAGCTAAAGCCTCAGTCTTTCCAGCAAGGAGTCCTGATCGAATTTGCTCCCCCAGACGTTTTGCCATGAGACACTGAATCTTAAACTTTTTCTCTATGTCATTTGTCTGCTGCACATCCACAGAAGTGTTAAGTAAAAGGCACACAAACCATTTTTAAGGGCTCACCCACCTCTGGGTGGAGATGGTCAAGGTCTATGCAGTTGGTGTGAGCAGAGCAGGCAGCTGCTGAGGGCTTTTAATTGCATTAGCACTGCCTCCTTCCTCTGCTCTTTCCTGTCCTTTCTGTGCCTTGCTCAGCTCTGGGCTGCTTTAGCTCCTTGTAGGTGATTCCCGCCCCAGCTGCCTTTGTTGCTCCCTTCCCAGTGGCTTGTTTTCGGAATGCCGTTCTTCTGCATTGCATATCCTGTTTCTTTTTTTGATCCAGTGGTCTGAGGTAAGCACCGCTTCTCTTGGAATGTGAACCAGAACAGGGGCATCAGCTGCCTCTAAAAAAGTCTTTGACTCCCAATAACACTGCCTTTCCCAAGACAGTCAGCTGCTCTCTCAAGTCACCGAGACATTTTTAATACTTTTATCTAGTTTGTTATGGTGGGATGCCTACATATATTCTGATTTCTTTCTTTCCCTTATGAATTTCACTAAAATATTTCTAAACTAAAGAAGCGTGGCCTCCTCTCAACGGCATCTCTGGTTAAGTTGAAGACCACCATCTCTTTGCTGAGAGTGCCTCACTTCTGCTCATTACCTGCTGAGCTGCTTCCTCCAAGGCTTTCTAACAATGAGCAGCCTCCCTTCACTTCCGATTTCTTCTTCCAGCTTTTATCAGGCTTCAACAGACTCAGTTGTTCTTTTCCCAAATGAACCTTAAGTACAGCCTGTTTGCCAGCCTAGTCAAAGCAATGCTGTCTGTCACAGCAGTGAACCCTGGCCCTTGACAAAGAAATGATGCTGATATGCATCACTGAGTGGAGATCGTTGGTCAGAGAGACTGAAATTTAAAGGCAGACTTGGAGAACGTGAGGGAAGAACTCAGCAGCTCTCTTACCCTCTTTAAAGAAACGCTGAAAATTGTTTTTGATTTTGTGCTACTGACTAAGAGTCAGGACAGATCCCGTCTTACATAGAGAAATTTTCACAACTAGACTAACGTTGGAGAAGCACATGCAGGGGCACTAAAGATGGAAGAAAATTGTCTGAGTTGTCAGTACTCATTTAAAAGGTTTTGACCTACTTAAATCTGTGAAATCAAACACATAGGTTTTGGATAAATTGTATTTCTTTTACTTTGTAAATTTGTTTCATATTTGTGGCTCAAAACCACTTCCTGAAAAGCAAGGGGGGAAAAACTTACTGTATACCGTTGAAGAGGTATGAAAAGCATTACTTTATAAAGAAAACCCAAGAGCTTCCAGTAAGCATGGTAAAATCAGGAGCAATAAAGTATGAAGGGTTTTAAGTTAAAATAATCGTTTTTGTAGTGTGATGCAAAAATTCTTTTGCCCATAAAGAAATGGTTTTGTTTTCAGTAACATTGGAAGAAACTTGGGACCGATTATAGTTGTGTATTTTATATATTTGTATATTTTATATCTGTGATATTTGTCACAGAAAATGTCAAGACTGGGAGTGAACTGTTTGTTCAAATTAGGTTAGGAAAATAATTTGTCAACCTAATTGCATGGTTATAGTAATTAGGTTAATATTTTTGTGATAGACTGTAGCCTACATTCAAGACTAAGATCTCAAGAGTGAAAAGACAATACTTAAAAAAACCCCAAACTACTGACCTTTTTCTGTGAAAATAACAAAGGTGCTGAGTAATTATTTGATAGCAAGAAGTGCGTGGTCCAGTATGATGGCCTATGAACTTATGAACAATGTAGTAGGTAGTGGGCTAATTTTTGCAAGTGGCTTACAAAAAAGCTGGACTATTAGTTAATATGCTGAACATGCTTATCTCATAGGCAAGGCCTGAGGATTTGAAAATAAATGTTAAAAAGATGGGAAGTGTCTTAAATACTTTCCATTTTAAAAAAACCAAAAAAGTTAAATAGTGTATGACTAATACAGAAGGTTTGTTGTTATTTCTCTTTCCCTTAAAAGAACACTTACCTCTAGTTTTTACCTTGCTATATAAGTCATATTTTGATTTCAAAGTTGTAGCATAACCAAGTTCAGTAATATTCAGTCATAAGTGGTTGTTGAATACTGCTTATTTCATATGCTATTTGATGAACATTGACACTATTCCTACGCTTTATAAAAGAAGCAGAGGTATTTTAGTATATCAAATGATGGAAATGTAAGAAGGAAGAAAAAGTAATTTGAATTATAATGAAGTGGTATAAAATTCACAGTACATTAGTTTTCATCTGTGGGATCTTATAATGAGTATTATTCTGCCAGGCTAAAAATTAATGTTGTGAGGAACTCCCCTCAAGTGCTTTGTGATGTTTCATATCTTTTCACTGTGCTAACCATTATAGGGTTTGACCCTAAGTTCCCAAATGTATCTCATTAACACAGAGATTTTTTTTGTTTTACTTTAATAAAATTGCTGTAGCTAATTGCCAGTTTGTCAGTGGGATGAAAATTGGTAAACCTCTCTCTATTTTTTTTTTTTGTAAAATTATCTTTTAGAGCATCAATTCTTGCTAAAATAACGTTGTTGACTTTTTCTGTGGTATTATAAAAGTATAAAATGTCAAAGTTGCACTTTCTGAAGTGCTATCACTACAAAACTATTTTACAGGATTGGGAGACACTCTAGAATTTGGGTCACCATCTATTTGCACCTTAAGCATTGAATTTGAAGACTACAAAGCCACTTTTTGGTTATCTTTACATTTTCAGATAGCTTGTGGAAGTTGTCTTTTGAGATCCAACGTTCAACGTATTTACCTTCATACAGGTTATAGAGAGTCTGTGGAAGTCACGTTGAACCGTAGATCTCAGTGGGTAGAATTAAAACACTAAGCACTTTTTTTTCAAAGCAATGATGCAAAGGCAAGTCTTTTTAGGGGTGTGTTTTCCTGGGGGATTTATAGGAATACACAGTACACAGCTTTTTCTTTTATTTGCAGTGATTTTCAGTTGTTGGAATTAGTGTCTGGTTTTCTGAGGTTCTGTTAGTGATTCAAAGCTACATCTGGAGTTATAAAATGTTGCTGCGTCCATAGAAATGTTTCCTTGATGCAAAACATCAGAATTGAATAGAAATAAAATAGCAATTAAATACAATAATTTTGCACAAAAAACATCATTACAATTGCAAAACTGCACATTTAAACCCTTAGTTTATGAGGCTGTGAGACCATCCTGTGCACTGAGAGTCACTGTGGTCTCCACGAAGAAAGACAAGCAGAGTTTAGCTTACACTGTGAAGCGTTTGTTAGATGCAAACGCAAATGCTTTTGCAACTGTCTGTTGATCTTTTTCTTAGGTTACAAGTGCTTGGATTTGTCAGCTAAATGGCTGGGTTTTTTTCAGTGTAGCTTATTTGCTTATTTCCACATCCCCACCCCACCCCGTGAGGGTTTTTCTGTGTTCATTTTCAAAGATAAAGCTTCAGATTCTTGTGTTTCCAGTTAAAACATCCTTTGTGATGGCTGGATCTCTGCAAGCGCTTCATCTGTAGAACTGACGGTAGTGGCCCGTGGCTTCAGAAGATTAGCCTAGATAAACAGATAGAGTAGGGATACCACCTGGGGCTTTCAGCTGCTGTGGTCCTGTGCTGCTTCTACTGGTTAACTCTAACCTTGGTTCTCTGACTTTCTTGCAGCTGTCTTGGTTCCTCCCGTGTCTCCAACCTCTTTGTGGTAGTCCTCTTGCTGTTGGCAGTGATCTTAGTAGCCACTACCTAAGAAACCTAATGTTTTTGTTCTCCAGCATTAACTTTGATAAGGTGACAAAGTTAAATGCTTCTGACAAATCCAAGCAAGTAAAAGAAGCAGCTCTCCCTGCATTACTAACAGATCCTATCTCAATGAAAACTGATATAAAACTGTATTCTATTTTCCTGTCCTTGGAGAATATCAACAACTTTTGCAGCACATGGCAGCAGTTCTCGTAGAAAAGATTGCAACAGTTTTTCATTTAGGCAAATTAAACATAGGTGGTGTTGTCTGTTCCTCCTATGCAGATCTGGATTGTTTTCTTTGTAGCCAGGAGATTATTAATTCAGTACAGGGAGGGTGTCCAAATGATGCAGAGCATTTAATTGTATTTTCAGAATGCTTTAGAAGAATCAAAAAGAAGCTGTCAAATGATGTCTCCAATCTTCAATTCTGTTTCATAACTGACATCTGTATTTCCTTTTCAAAGCAAAAGGACAAGAAGGAGATAAGTCATCTTGACCCAAGCTGAAGTAGTTTATTTAGTTATGGAACTGGAAAGCCTATTGTTTGTCTGACTTCCATGATATGAATAGCAATACTGGCAACAAATCTGAGACAAAATAAAAATCAAACGGTTCATACCGCATATGTTTTATTATTTTAATGTTTGGTTGAGAACATCTCAGGGTTCAGTTGTGTATAGTTGCATACAGGCAATGAAAAGGCAATTCTAGCCCTAGAAGTCTGCAGTCTAAATATAACATGAGAGAGAACAGCTGGACACTGCAGCAGCACAGGCGCTCTAGGAACGAGTGAAATAATTGTGATTAGCGCAATAAGCGGTGGTCACAGCACACCAGCTGTCTCGCCAACGTGAGGCAAAGTTTGAAGTGAATTAGATATTCATGAGGTTAGCTTCTGCTTTACCATCCTAAAGCTTACAAGTGAATTTATTACTTGTCAGATGGGTGAATTAGAAATTATTAGTGGTTGCAGTAACATGAGAATATATCTTGGCAACGTGGTTGAGAAGAGCCTGAAGATAAGAGGATGATGATAAACAAACCTGTTTATGTGTCTTTAGAAGAAGGGAGATTCTTTTGAACTGGCTGAGTTAATCTGCATTTGTGTGTGCCTCACAGTAACGTAGAGGGTAAGAAGTGGAATTGGAGAGACTTACTATAAATGTAATGTAATGGCTTATTTAACATAATGCTCTCAGTATGGAAGGAGAAAAAAATAATTTGCAGGCAGAGCTTTGCTGTCATGCATGGAGTGCTGCTGCTTGCAGCACACCGCTTATAGGTCCTTAGATTGGCTGTGTCCTGTACTATTGATGTTGGGGAAAAAGTATATTTGTCTGTGTCAGATGAAAGCTAAATTTATCCCTGAATTAGTCTAATGCTGTTTCTCCCCTGTCTGATCTGCAAACATCCATATGTAATTACAATTAAATGCATTGTAGAGCCATGTCTTATGTGCCCCTGTGAGCAATCATTAGTTCTCTCTTCCATATAGGCAATTTTTGTGTAGAAGAATAAGACTGGTGCTTTCAGAGTATAGTGCCAGGTATATACATGATATTTGCTAACTATCACTTTATCTTAAGCAGGTTATTTTAATTATTATTTGTTTAACAGTTTATCAAACAAAATAACTTTAATAGTATGCCTAATTATATGAAATAAGGTGTTCAGAAGACCCAGGCTTGTAGTTCTCTGGAAGCATGCAATCTTCCAATTTGCATTACGTGACATATTCATTCTTATTTAGCTGATTTCTTTCCTTTCAAACATCTCTGTTCAACATAGACGTAGCAAGAAATATTTTGTGGCAAGTTCATACTAGCAAGACAAAATGAATGATCCTTTTTTTTTAATTTCTTGCCATGTACAGCAGATATAGCACAAGATATGTCAGCCTAAAACTAACCATTAAATCTCTTCAGATAAATTATGGTGCCCTGGAAATGAGTATTAAAAATTGTTTTACAAAAACATTGTAAGCGATATAGTTAATGCCTTATAGGGAAAAGTGTTAAAACATTAACATGGAGTACTCACAAAAAATTTTTTTTGGTTTGTTTCTCAAACTAAAAATTGTAAACACTTCATCTGGCTGTAGGATAATTCTGCACTTTTATTTAGATTCATAGATTTGTATTTGGATTAAAAGACATTTTAATGCTTGCATTTAAATCTTTTCTGAAACTGCTATTGTAATGTAAACAGCAATTAAAGGTTACATAACTTGGAAAGAAAATGCAGATACACTGTAGAGCTGAAAATTCTGAACTGAAATTGTATTGCCATCTAGAAATGAAGCAATGGGTTTGCACTGTGAGTTGTTCATAGATATCTTATTTTTCATAATCCTTCTGCTTAGATTGGATTGTGTAATACCCTCATTCATAAACATAAACAGCTGCCTTAGTAACTGGAGAGTAATTAATAGACTTGGGCAAATCTACCCAAATGTTATACATACCGAAGTAGTGCTATAGTGAAAAATTCTGGTGGATGTATTTTAGCAGTTGGAGGTGTGTGCATAATAAGTTGTCTTATTTTCAGTATTGAATTTTTTCTTTCTTTCCTGGTTTCTGGAAAGTAGTGGTCATCCACTCGATCTCTAGTCTCTTTGTCATTGTCTGATATACCTGGGCATATGAAATCAGAACAGGGAAGATAATCTTACTGGAATATGATGGTGTCATATGTGTTGTGCCAAGTGTTTAACATTTACCACAGCTTAGTTCACACATAAGTGGTACTTTATGCCCTTTTCACAACAGATTAATTTTAC
This sequence comes from Eubucco bourcierii, assembly GCA_013396675.1. NCBI lineage: Eukaryota > Metazoa > Chordata > Aves > Piciformes > Ramphastidae > Eubucco > Eubucco bourcierii. Next base: position 74,890 of record VWZE01015718.1, read on the forward strand.
TGTCATTGTTATCAAAGAGGACAGTCAGGTCTTGCAGCGCTTGCGTGCGTAGTACCACAAGTTTCTCAGTTTTGAAGGTTGCTTATGCTGTGGCTGAGCCAGATGTGGGACATACAGTCTTGCTCTAAGAACTTGATGTGTCTATTGCAAAACAGAATCTTGTTCTATGTCTTGAGCCTCAAGCAAGCGGTTCCTACAAAGTTTTTTCATGCAATGGTGGGGATTTTCTTCTGTATGTAATAAGCTGCTGTTTAGTCAGCATGAAATGCAAATCAGCAGTCAGCATAAGTGTGCATTCCTCTAGTGCAGCTGTCATTAAACAAAGGTTAAATCAGCAAAATATTGTGGGAAGATAAAACAGACATAGTTTAATAATTGCAGTTTGGTCTGAAGCAATGATGTGAAACTGAATCTATAATGCGAAATCTGTAGATCTAAGGCAATTAATTGGAAAAAATGTAAAAAAAAATAAGAATTCCTATTTTCTTGCCTCTCACAAATTCTACTTAGGTTTGCATAGGCTTGTAGGTAGGAGCTTCTCAGAGTGTATCTTTCAATGTGTTACAGGAGGCAACAGCCTCTGTTGCCTTGGATTGCTGTCTGTTGGTAAATGTTGAGGGAGGAAAATGTAAATAAGCAACTTACAGCATGCTTGCAAACCTTGGTCTCAGCTGGCTCTTGTGAAATGCAGTCTGGCAAAAGCAATGCTATGAAATTGTCTCTAAGCATTAATTTCCTACAAAGAATTATGCCCCTTTGATAGGAGCAGAAACTGGAAATGCTGCAGCAGAGAGTTTCATCATGTCTGTTGGGGGAAAAAAAACCCAAACAAAACCTTGAATTCCTTTTAGTGCTGCTTTTTAGTGAAGGTGACTTATCATAGAAAAATCTTAGGATATTTCAAATTACTAAAAGTACATCTCCTTTCTTAATAACTCTGTCTCTCTTTATCAATAATAAATCCCCCTGTCAGCAATTTTATTATGTTTGTTAATATGTAGTTTTATGGCACTGATATAAACAGTGCAGGGAAGTAAGTTGTACTTTTAAAAATTTTTCCTACAGCAAACAAACAATGTCTCTCTGGAATTTAAAAATTACCTTTTTCTGTGTTGTTTTTTAAAGCGTGATTTGTTGTAACTAATTCTATGTTAATGGTGGCACATGGACACCTCAGGCATCATTTACTGTCTTCCTCTGTCAGCTGTTTTCAGAGGGCAAGGATTTTATGACATTAATTCACCAGCTGTGCATAGCTTTTGCTCAAAGAATGCTTTTAAAATAGATAATATGATGAATTAAAAGTATAAATTATTAAGGCATAATATGATGAGTGCAGTGCACACATTTGGTTTAGAGATCATCTGCCTCTGTGGGAATTTCCCTGTATTTTCTAAGCATCCTATAATTTATAGCTATTTCACAATTGCTCTTTTTTTTTAATTGTTGTTGACAGTATACTTTCAAAATACAATTTTACCTGCATTTGCAGAATAAACATTTTAGTTGAGGCTGCTTTTGTTACAGTACCTGGAGTCTGGGCTTGCAAAAGCTAGCCCTGCCACACTCTTCACCCCCCAGCACAGACTAATTATTGTGTGTATGGGCAGCACAGAAGTAAAATATCTGTTCTCAGTAGATGATATGCCACCTGCTTTGTCTGATTTTTGTATTCTGGGTTTCTGGGGTATTTTTTTTTTTCAGTCTTAGTTTTGTAAATTTTATGCATTCCCTTTGAAGAAGCTTTTCCTTACCTTTCCTTTTCTGAAGGAGTTAAGGTGAATGAGAAGAGCACAAACTGCTGATCATCCCTGTGATTGCAGGGTTAAAAAATATATTGATGTATGTTTAAAGGTCAGTATTTATCAGAAGGGCTCTGGTGGTATCTAAATTATCATAGTTCTTTTCTGGTTAAACTTGTGATGCTTTGGGAGTTCCCGGCCCCCGCCCCCCCCCTTTGTAAAATGACCCAGACTTAGAACTTAGCTGGCTGGAAGTTAAGGACTGAAGTTATATTTACAGCTTAGCACAATATACAAGCAGATATATACACTATATACAGGAATAGTTACAGAAATAGACAAGTTAAAGGTAATACAGAAACACAACTCCCCTCCCAGAAATCAGAGACCCCAGGAGGGGCTCCCAACCACCCTTCCACCTTCTCCCCACCCCTATACCTTACCCCAAGGTTTGTCTTACTTGCAAGATGATTTTTGGAGGATCGGCCAGGGGGGTTAGAAGAAAAGTGGTTAGTGAGATTACTCAGCAGACAGGAGAAAAAGCCAGAAGCTGCTAGACCAAGATGCTGTGCCCCAGAGACTGACTTATCTATGTTTTGAGTACTTATTCTTAAACATCTCAGCAAGCCTATGAGTGAAGTAGACATCATCATTGTTTCCTTTTCACAGCCTATAATTTTCTCTATTAAAAGATTCCAATTAGCTTCAAACCAGCACAAAACTATACAAAACGGTGACAGCAGTACTATGGACTAAGATTCTTAGGCTTTTTAATATTGCATTTCACCAACTTTGCCAACTGTTAGATGCAGGAAATAATTAAAGCATCTTGTGTGTGCGTAGATTAACTTTTTGATTATATCATTAGGGTGGAAACATAATCCCTTTGAGAGGAAAAAAATATGGCAGTGTTAGTAATGTGCGATTAAGTGGAGTACAGCTTACAGGGTATAAATAGAACAATATGAAGAAAAGTGTTTTGAAATTTAAATACTTAAAATATTTGAGATTTTATTGTGTAGGTATTTATTGAGGACACTGTATTATAAGAAAGCTCTCAGTTGCAGCTGGGTGTGAAAAAGCTTCTATATAAGTTTGTGGAGTTTCCTCATTGTCATCAATGAGAGACTAAATGGGGGCTGTTATTTGATATACTAACTGTTCCTTGCTGTTCTTACTTTATGTAAGTTGTTTAATTTGCCCTAAGAATTCTTGCTTCAAAATGTTCTATGTTCAGTCCAGTCCTAGGATGTTCGATAATCTGCAAAACATACTCTTAACAATTAAAAATTAATTAAGATAATCCTGGTTATTTTCACCCTGCAGTCAGAACTCAACCATGCTCTTTGCATTGGTGCATTTCTATGATCTAGCTTACTTTTCTTCTCTGCTAAGCTACTCAAATACTTATGCTACACTTACCTACAAACCAGATTTTAAAAGTCTTCCAGATAACTGTTAATTCTTATGCTGATGCTTTACCGTTGAGGATGCTGTAATATTGAACTCCACCTCTATGTTAAGCATTCCTGTTTGGCTGTTGCTAAAGGTTGACTGCTGTATGAGGCTCTGGGAAATCTATTATCAGGCAGAGCATTTCACACTTCAGTAAACTCCAAATTAATTACATTGATGGTACATGAATACCAAACGAAAGTGAGTATAATTAATGCTACTTCAGCAAACATCAGAGGAAATATTCATGATTTCCAGTTGATGATAATGCTAATGTGTTATATAGAAGTATTTTATTGGAAATGGTATAATACTCTTTCTTGCAGTGCCTGTGTAATGTGCCAGTTTATTAATTTAAATATGTTTTTACTGGCAATTTAAGATTGTATCACTATGCAAATTATTTTAATATAGTCTTAATAGTAAGATAGTTTAGATGTGAGAAGAGACAGATCTGAAATGAAACAGGAATGTGCTACAAAAATAGTAGAAGATAGCCAAACTGTTACCTTGGACTTGGGAGGGCAGATGTGGACTTGTTTGGGAGACTAGTTGAAACAAACCTTTGAGAGGCAGTCCAGGGCAAAGGAGTCCAGGAAGGCTGGATATTCTTCAAGAAGGAAGTGTTTAAGGCTCAGGACCAGGTTGTCCACATGTGCCAAAAGTCAAGCTGACGGGGGAAGAAGATGAGTCTGGCTGAAGAGTTTCCCAGGGTGTTCTGAAGAAACTGGCTGCTTATGACTGGGACAGATGTACTGTTAGATAAAATACTGCCTGAATGGCTGAGCCCAAAGGCTGATGGCAAATGAAATAAAACCCAGTTGGTGGCTTGATCACAAATCATGTCCCCCAGGACTCAGTATTGGAGCCAGTTGTCTTTAATGATGTGGAGTAGGGGATCAAGTGCACCCTTTGTAAGTTTGCAGGTGACACCAATCTGGGTGAGAGTGTTGATCTGCTGTCAAGGGTAGGAAGATTCTAGAGAGTGACCTCGGCAGGATGGATTGGTGAGTGAGAGAAGCTGTTCAACAAAGCCAAGTGGCAGGTCCTGCACTGGGGTGACAACAACCCCATACAATGCTCCATGTTTGTTGAGAAGTGACTGAAAGGCTGCCTGGTGGGAAAGCATCTATGGATGCTAGTCAACAGCTGACTGGTTGTGAGCCAGCAGTGTGCCCAAGTTGCGAAGAAGGCTTACAGCATCCTGGCTCACAACAGAAATAATGTGTCCAGCACGACTAAGGAAAGGTCATCCCCCTGTACCCAGTCCTGTTGAGGCTGTACCTTGAGTACTCTGTTGTTTTTTGGGCCCCTCACTACAAGCAAGACTTTGTGGTGCTGGAGTGGGTCCAAAGAGGGTTAGCAAAGCTGGAGCAGGGTCCAGAAGACACATAATATGAGGAGCAGCTGAGTGAACTGAGGACATTTATTCTGAACAGGAGAAGATTGAGAGGAGGTGTTTTCACTCTACAAAATACCTGGAAGGAGGTTGTAGCAAGAAAGGGGGTCGGTCCTTTTGCCTATGTAACAGGTGATGGGACAAGAGGAAATGGCCTCAGGTGGCTCCAGGGATGTTTTAGATTAGATATTAGGAAAATTTTTCTCGAGGGTTTATAGTGTAGTGTTAAGAGCTGATGCTGTCTCAACACTGTCTGTAATTCAGTGAGTGGCACTTACATGAAAACATCCCATTAATGGTGTGAGGCTTTCCATTGTTTACAACCTGAACTGTAATGCATTCCACCCTGTCTATTGTAGAGTACTGTAAGAGCAACCACTGTAAAATGAGCTGTCTGCATCCAGAATGCAGTTTCTCACCCAGAAACAATGTAATAAGAAATATAATTAGATTCTCTGATTAGCAGAACACAGTGAAATTATATGAGGTGGTTTTGAATTTTTTTGCAGATGTTAGCACTTTAAATTTGCATTGGAATCTTATTTCAACCGCTAAGGCTGACTTTCAAGCAACAGTAAGCAGGGTATAGTTAACCACTGAAGCAGAAATCTAGAGTCAATGAGTAATTATTAAGAGCTTTCCAGAATATTAGCTGTTTCAGTTGCTGCAGTGATGGAATAGTCCATTAGATATTTCTGTTTCTGGCAACTCCTGAGAATTGATTCTGATACGAAACAACGAGCCATTTTGATCAATACTGTAATTACTCTTATTGATGGATTGTTTTACAATGATAGTCATCATTGCAATATGTCTGCTCAGGAGGCATCAAGACTGTCCGCTGCATGCAGTAATGTGCCACAAATATCTGATTCAAATCAACACACTATTGAGACTGGGCTGACAAGCGTGAAATTAATTGTTCCACTTCGTGTAAGACCTGCATTCTTCTTTTGAGAGAGTAATTTGTTGCTGTGTGCATAGTCTGGGAACAGTACAGCCTCCGTGCCGTGTTAGGTGTGGCTTTTTTGGTCTTTGTCTTTTCCATGCAAGATTAGTTCTTTCACCCCTTTAAACATAAGCAAAGGAACTCATGTCTCAAGAGCTCTGACAAAATTCATATCCTTTTAGGTTTTGGAGGAAGGAATTGCTTCTCTTGGTAGGAAAAATAAAAGCTCTGTGATCCAAGCTATTGAAAGGTTTTGAAATATAGGAGTAACACTGAAGCGAGAGAATCCCAAAATATATGAAACTTTAGCAGATTGAGAGAATGTTTGGAAGCTAATTTGTTTTTGCTTAATCTGAAATTTGTTATTGATAACTTTTTATTTGATTTATTTATTTATTTAATAGATGTTTATGTTGAAAATGTTATCTTCAAAATGCCTTGTAGGAAAACAGGGACTGAATTCAGTGAAAGAGTATTTAGAATCAAATATCGATGTACTGTGCTATACCTCTGTGGTCTTGTGGTTAATTGGCTAAATGGCTTGTGAAGCAATGGGAGCTGAGTAATACAAGAAGTTCTGAGTATACCCTATGCTGATACACAGATGGTTTACTTTTCAAGAACATCATTTAACTGACAAAACTTTGCCTCTTACTCAACAAAGCTCTTCAAAGATCTGAGCTATATTGCAACAACTTTTATCACACTGATCCCACAAGGCTTCCTCTTCATCCTAGTCTTTGCCCCATGCCACATGTCCCACATTTATGCCATGCCTTATACTATAGTGATGAGCAGTAGCATAGTAAAGTTACATGCAGTGATGTTTTAATGGATAGTGTCAAAATTATTAGTACCAACAATCTAAATAGTATCCATCAACAAATATAACAGATACTGTGTCTCACTGAACCATGTCACCCAGGCTGGCCTCACTGCGTACCTTCAGCTCTGCTCTTTCTCTTCCATGATAAGTACTTGTGTATGTGCACCTCTACTGTACGCTTAGTAGTGACTAAGGTCAGGGTTGATCCTTGTTTGAAAGTTGTATCTTGGGCTTGGATGGGCAGTGCTGAGTAGTGGGAGAAGGGCAGCGATAAACACCACTGAGACTGCAGCCAGTGTGCTTCTGGGAGCACCAGCAAACGTCTTCTTGAATTGGTACAAGTTTGTTTATGGGAGTTTTTAGACCTGGCCTCCAAATTGGGACTGTAATATCAATGGAAGGACCTCTAATAAAAATAAAACCAAAGAGTTGGTCCCAAAGCAGAGTGGATGATGTAGTGGTGTTGGTAGTCCTGCGTTGCTCAGTTTGAAATTTTTATGTATTTATATTTTTACCTTATCTGTGTATGTCTGAAAATAATGGCAGAGGAAATAATTGTGAGTATTATGTTGTATTATACTTAGGAAAATCCTCTTAGATGGAATAATATCTAGTAGTTCTGATCTTTGTTTACACCTATCTTCTAGCTAACATCTTGAACATTTTTTTTTTTTCTCTGACTTGGCATTTCTCAAGTATTCTAGTTGATTTTGAAAGACACTTCTGTGAACAAGGACTCATGAAATTAAAATGATCTAGTGTAAAATAACTGGAAAGATGAGTGTTACTTGTGACTGAAAATCTCTGCGTTTGCTGAAAACATGTTTCTTGAAGTGTTTAAAAATATTGATGGAACACTTGTCTAATGACAAAGCTGGTATTGGTAGCTTTCCAGCATTAATAACCAGAAAACATGAAAGGAATAAAAAAAAAAACAACCAAAAAACTGAAGATGCATAGCTATCCCCACATCCCAAATATGGGGTGGGCTTCCACTTGGCTTGCATTGTGTGCAGCTGCATCGCATTACATGCGTTGACTTGCTGTACATTTTTAATCCTTGTAATTAATGAAATGCAAAGAATTAAATGCTAAGTATAACTGGTATAACTGACTGAGCTTTTGTTTGCAGAAGACTGGTTATCTTAAAAAAAAGTTCAGAACTTGTGATCTGTGAAGAGTTTATTTCCATCATTTCCCTGCCACTCTTTTGACTGTTTACTACTTCTAACTGAAAAGCTTCTTGGATTTTTATAAGGATATTGTATACAGTATTGCAATAATATTTAAGCAAATAATTAAAAGTACACTTAACTAAAGCTGAATTCCATATTTAAGTCTTTTAAAAGATGGTTTACAAGTGCTCAGGGACTATTTATAGAACAAAATATTACTGTCACTGAGTGTAGACAACCCTTCTAAAGTTTGAGGTTAGTTGTATGTATCAGCAGGTCCAGAGAAGTTTTACACACTGAGGGAAGACATTTGGTTAAATCAACTTCCCAATGTAGAAAGAAACATTTTTAATTGTGTGAAATAACTGGACCAAAATCCAAATCTTTTCTGAAATATTCAGCTCAAGATTTGGACTGTGTTAATGGAGAGGCTGGTTTAGTTGGGTTTTTTTTTTATTTTTTTTACACCCATTTGGAGGGTGTTTTTTTCTTTCTGAAACAGTTAGTTTCTACTGCCATCTGAAAGTTAAACTGACTTTCTAGGATGCAGACATGGGGGAAAAAAACAAAAAAAGGAGGAATCCTGGGGCTAGTTGAGGTTCACCAAATACGAAAAACATAACTGCAGTATTTTGCTTTGCTTTCTTTTCCTCCTGTATTTGTACTTCAACGATTAGCAGTTTCAATTATATCTTGAAGCAAAACTTTCCAAATTCAATATATTTTTGTGTTTTATTATACAACTTCAGGTGTATATATCTATAAAGTGTTTTTTTTCTTGAATAAATGCACACACATCAATCAATTGCTCTTGTGCTTCCATTAATTAGAAAGAAAATAAACCAAATCACACCCTCCCCATCAAATGTTCCTTGAAATTGTTTTTTGAATTAAACTCAATGAAATCTAAAATTGAATTCATCCCTAGACTAAATACATAACAAAGCTCTTTCCTGATTCCAGATTATACCTGGACAACAAAACCAGCCTATTCTCTAGGTCAGAAAATCAAAGAATCACTACTTACTGACTTTCCAAAATATAGAAGATATTCTATTGATCTGTCTATTTATTAATTACCATAATCCTGTCTGCTTTGTTGCTATTATAGTATGTGATCTGTGATCACTCAAGTTTTATTTTCTCTCTGGTATCAGATACAATATACCCTCAGTCACTTATAGTTCCAAGATTGTTTCTACATGTATTGATCTTTAGCTTGTTTTATTAAATTGTAAGGAGAAGAAATTCAAAAGCCTGTTTGTTTGATAAATGTCTTACAACCCAAGTTTCTCATAAGAAAGAAATATCAGCTACAGAAAGTAGAAAATCAAAGTACATGTTTTGCCTTTAGAGATCAAAGTGGGGTGGACTGCAGGGCAGAATAATAGGTGTGTAGGACCAAGCATGCTGAAGTAGATTGTTAGTGCCCCAGAGATACAGATAATAGCTGTTTATCTTCAGCCCAGGCAACTTCACCTGAGATGAAAATTTTCTGGGCAGAGAATATATCCCCTTGCTTGAATTTCAAGTAGTATGTTCAATTTCTAAATGACAGACATAAGATTTCTTGTTGAAATACTTTGAGATGCTCACTTTCATTGAGTATTGAATTTGAACAGTGTTACACAGCTATTTTACTACTAAGTAGTAAAGTATGAGTGAGTAGCAGTCTGCATCTGAACATTTTTTCAATGTTCAAAAGAAAACAGAAATGTATTAATGCAGTACTAAATGTGATGTGTATTGTTTGAACAAAGTGACTGTAACTTTTTAAGAGTTGAAAATTTAGCCCCATTGAAAATGGAGCTGTTCCTGAGCAACTCACTTACCTTTGTACTTTTTTTGGTCTCAGAAACAGCATTGAAATTTCTATGTATGGAATGGTTGTTTGCTATGTAAAAATGCTGTTATCATTTGAAGCTGGTTTTAATGGAATTATAATCAGGAAGAAAAATTAATGTAAATTTCCATGTGATAAACCTCCATATTTTTTGTAGGCTTAAGTAGCCATTGATTCTTACTTATGTTTCCCCTACAATGAAAACAATGTACTTTTCTGTTTAAAATATGATTGTGCTAAAAATACATTATGTGAAACAAATTCTGAAGTATGTAGTTTTATTTCCATGCCATCCAGACCAAATGTTATATCAAAGAAGAAAAAGAAAAAGAAGTCTCTCTGTCTGGAGAGCTTTGCTAGGTGTACCTTGGCTTTTATTTCTCCTAGGGCAGTACTGCATCTGAAATCCGTTTTGCACTTTGATACAAGGTGGAAATTCAGCCCTCTCATGTATCAGGCTGCCTACTCCATGCAAGATGCTTAAAAAAAGGAAGGGAAGGGAGAAACTGTGAAGAAAAGCACACAGATGCATGTTACTGAGCAAGAAATATTTGGACAGAGGGGTTTCTCTGGCTGCTGATACTCTGGATCTGCTACAGTTATGAAACTTGAGTGTGTTATTGCAACTGAACCTAATGCTGCCTTTAAAATACGAAATGTGTCTCTGTTCTCAGTAGCCATATTTGAAATAGCAAGTTCTCGGTAGTTAACTGCTTTGATTGGATTATCAGATTTGAGGATTATATTTAACTGTTTCAGAACTGAAAAAGACTTTTTCTGTAAACCTCACATGCCTGCATATGCTTGCTAGTTTTCAGAAATGGTTGTTTCTCTCACTTTCAGTGCATTAATCCTGGATAATACAAATGTAGATACACAGAATCATAGAATCACTTTGGTTGGAAAAACTGGAAAAAGCCTTTAGGATCATCAAGTACAAGCTTTACCTCACCCACTGTGCAATCAAACTTTGTTAGAAAAAGGGATCAAAATTCTGTTTGCTTTCACTTGTTGTACCAGGTTGGGAACTATAAGGTTAAAAAGAGTCCTCTGGGGACTGGAAGATTGTTATTCAATCCCATAATTCTGCTATGCCTTCATAAACTCAAGGCAAGGTCAGCTTGTTCTCCTTTCCTCCCCCTCCAGACTTGTGTTGGGCAGGAGCTGCTGTATCGGGACAAACATGTAAGGATAGGCCTGGTTTGGGGCCTCCAGAGGCTGTGCTTAGGCCTCTTGGATGGCAGAGGCATGGCGGGGAGTATTGGAGCACTGAGGATGATAGATTTAGTTTTGGGTTGGGGAAAATTCAGGGGGTTCGTTTATGGATTCTGTATCTGCTTTGTAATTTCTATCTGTAACACTCTCTGCAAATACAATTCTGTTTTTTTTCTCCAATTCTTTTGAGAGCTTCACTCTGTCGGCTCTTCAAACCCACGACTCTTGTCAACCATAATAAATCTCTCTCACACAGGTATTATTCATCTGACATGGCCACAAAATGCCTGCTATCAGCCAAGAGCTGCCTGCTTGCCTAAAGCTTAGTGTATAAGTAGAAATTACTTTTATTTTTCTTTCTCTGTACCTCTACTTTAGGACCATTTTGGGAATAAAGCTGAAGTGCCTCAATTTTGGAAAACAGACAAGCCAGAGTGCTCGCTGAAGTAATCAAATATATTAGCCCCATAAAGGCTAATGGACACTGGTGTATTCTGCTGACATTAGGTCTGCTTGGACTAGGAATTTGTTTTGCTCTCTGTTTTGTTTCATAGGACACTATTTTTGGTCTCTTTGAGTGCAACCATCTTGTTTCCTGCAGGGTAATTGTGGGCATTAGTTTGCCGTAGGAACTATTCCACAAGTGCTGTACGCTGAGAGTGCTGTGCTGATACAAAGTCCCTCCGCTTAAGAGGTCTTTTCATGTGTCACAGGACTTTGCACACTCGGATGTTCCCATATGCTCAAAGGCACTCAGGACTTGCCTCAAACTTATGCTAGAAAATTTCTGTTTTGTTTTCCCAAGTCAGAGCTAATAATACTAATGTGTTAGGAGCAAAGGAGCCGAGAGCAGGTGTAGCACAGATGTAGGAGGGAGTTGGCACCTGCTGGCGCAGATTGGCAAAGCAGGAATGTTTACTTTGCACTGCTCCCCACACACTGATGCAGGAATAAGGGTGCCTCACCTTGCACTTTTCCATCAAGACAATAGAGAATTAGCTGTCCTGCTACCTTAAGTTCTCACTAGCACACCTGCTTGAAACACTGTTAGGTACTTCCTTTGGATGTGAAATTGACCTGTGCAGGTGAAACAGCTACTGAGGCAGCTACAGGCACAGTGTGATGGTTTGGGAGTTACCCAACCCGCACACTTTGTAAAATGACCCAGACTAGAACTCAACTGGCTGGAAGTTAAGGACTGAAGCTCTATTTACAGCTTAGCACAATGTACAAGCAGAGATATACACTATAGACAGGAATATTTACAGAAATAGACAAGTTAAAGGTAATACAGAAACACAACAGCCCTCCCAGAAATCATAGACTCCAGGAGGGGCTCCCAACCACCTTTTCACCTTCTCACCACCCCTATACCTTACCCCGAGGTTTGCCTTACACACAAGGTGAATTAGGAGGATCGGCCAGGGGGGTTAGAAGAAAAGTGGTTAGTGAAGCTTAGTTGGCAAAGAGGAGCCAGAAGCTAGACCACCCGAGACGCTGTGCCCCCAGAGAGGGACAGGCAGATTCTGCCTTATCTAATGTTTTGAGTTCTTTTTTTGCAAACATCTCAGCAAACCTATGAGTGAACTAGACCTCACCATTGTTTTCCTTTCACAGCCTATAGTGTAATTTTCTCTATTAAAATATTCCAATTAGCCTCAGACCAGCACACACAGTTACGCTGGAGATCAGTGAGCAGCTGCGGCTGTCTGGATAGAATGAAAAAGCTCTGTGTCACAGAAATATCTTGAGATATTTTATTACTTTTTTTTCCTCCTAATCCAATTTACCATTGAATACTCATGGATTTGATTGATTTGTATATGTATTGCCCATGACAATGTGTACAGCTCAGTGTTCTGTCCTACGTGAGTTAAAACAGTTCAGTTTTGGGCACCACAATACAAGAGAGATGTGGAGGTGCTGGAGCGGGTCCGGAGGAGGGCAATGAAGCTGGTGAAGAATAAATCTTATGAGGAGCAACTGAGGAAGCTGCGGCTGTTTGAAGAAGAGGGAGGCCGAGGAGAGATCTCATTACTGTCTTACAGCTACCTGAAGGGACATTGTGGATAGGCTGGTGCTGGTCTCTTGTCAAGGTAATTGGAGACAGAACAGGGAACAAGAGGGAATTGCCTCAAGCTGAGACTGGGTAGGTTTAGATTGGAAAAAGTTAGGAAAAAGTTTTTCATGGAGAGAGTGATCAGGCACTGGAATGAGCTGCCCAGGGAGGTGGTTGAGTCACCAACCCTGGATACGTTTAAGGGTCATTTGGATGTAATGCTTATGGATATGGTTTAAGGTGAATCTTGTGGGGTAGGGTTATAGGTTGGACTTGGTGATCCTGAGGGTCTTTTCCAACCTGGATGTTTCTGTGATTCTGTGATTTTAATTCTTTCATGTACTTGTTATTTGAGCTGAAAATAATAGTCCAGTAGGTTCTGGTATAGTAATGTATTTTATATCTATGGTTTTAAAAATGGTTCAAAACTCAGGAGTTTTGTTTTTTGGGGTTTTTTTGTATGTGTGTGTGGAGAATGCACAATTTACACTGGCAATTTGAGGAACTACATAAACAAACTATATATGGAAATGAACCTGGTTGTTATACTTTGAAAAGCAGCCATCATGCCTATTCATGGACTTGTTTCCAACACAAAAATTTCAGTGACAGATTTAATGAGCAGGCATGGTCACCAAATTGTCATGGTAAAATATAGTCCCTTCTTTATATCTGGATCAGTACTCTAAATAGTAAATTTAGATGACTGTCTGTATACAGAAGACTGAATTTTCAAGCTAGGATTTTATGAAATGGTATTTTTAGTGGTTTTTCAAGGAGAGGACTGATATGGTATATTTTCAGAGATGCAGTCCTCAAGGAAAATTTCCCAGCTTTGGAACCACTGTAGAAAGAAGTACAATTTCAGTTCCTGAAAAAAAGAATATATTCTTCGCTACCATTTTGTGGCTGTTGGATGAGCTAAACCTGATTTTTATATTTTGATTAAATGGAACACAAATCCAAAATATGTAATGCTGTAAAGGATTCAGAGCGCTGTAGTTTTAGATTAATAGAAACTGAGTTAACAACCACGTAAAGGCATAGTTTAGTATATCTTTGGTCTTAGTAGAAATATTGAATTGTCTTCTTGTTATAGTATAACTGTATTTTGAAACCTCTCACCTTTTCCATAAGCTGCAGTAAGAAAGAAAATGTCAAAATAAAAGCAATATCAAAAATTCTTTGTGTCCTTCTTTGAAGTGCTATAAAGCACTTTTGCTGCAGCATCTCTGTAGCTTGTGGGTGTTCATGTTAGCATTCATTTAGTTATAGTAATATTTTGCTCTTTGTATATTACATTTCTGTTGTGTATAAGTCTGATTCTTTTTGCTGCCAACATTATTCTTGTATTTCATAGTACTTGCACAGCCTTTTGGACTCCACTGCATGGAGTCTGTATGTGCCTTAAATTTAAGCTCTCAGTCTGGCATTTCCTACTCCTGTGAGTGCTATCTGCACAGATAAGTGGTGCGCTGATGTCGGTTTGATCAAGTAGGTGAGGGAGGGTTTGCAGGAATATATCCTATGACTTATGCAAATTTCTTTCAGCTTAAAATTATTTAGAACACTTGCTCATAGTATGTTAAGCAATTCCCTCCAGCTTTATGAAAACAAACCAACAACCTTAAAAAAACAAGAAGTAATACATACACTCCTGAGAATTTTTTTAGGCTAAATGAAATATGTTTGTTTTCTCTCATTCATACACTTCCTCCCCACCTCATCTCTCTTCCCCCCTCCTCCATGTTAGCATCATGGAACAGATTAGGGAAGTCATAATTTCTTTCGGGCTCTCTTAATAATGGATGCTTTGCCATTTTACCTCACTTTAACAGGGGTTTTTACCTGTGGTTACTAAAGTTTCACCTGTCAACATTATGGTTTGCTTTGGTAGAGTATGAGAGTCTTTTATCTCTGTTTGGTTTGTTTGGTTTTATGTCCAAGAAACAGCATAGGTATACATTTTGTATTTCTGAGTGGGAATTCGTAGGAGAAGCCACTGGTTTGTGTAGAATTTTCTGTGTTATTTTTGGATTATAGAAATCTGACCTACACGAAAACAGCTTTTGTAGTTGGGTCTTGTTGTTTCTCCATTGAGATGGATTGCACACTCTGCTTCAGAAGAGAAGAAATGATGATTTATGCAAGTACATAATGGTCTGGGGTAATGAGTGTGTGAGTGCATGCTTTGTGCAAATGAAACTCAGGCAAGGATAATGTATAGAATAAATAGTGACAACTGTGAATTACAGACCCATAATTCTGCTGAGGAGCTCTGCTGATGGCATAAACTTCAAATGTGAAGCTTGGGTGGTTTGTGATTCACCATCACTTGGAACCCCAAAGAGAAATTAATTCCCATTCAAGCTTGATGATTCCAAATCCATGTTTTTGTAGGGTTTTTCGCTTTGTTGCTCAACACATGAATCTCACCTTTTCTGTTTCTGTCTCTAGAACTGATTTTATGACAGCTTGATTGCTGTCACGTGTTCTCTTTCTTGCAAACTCATAGATAAGAACAGCAATAACTTTTGGGTTTGGTTTTTTTTGTTTACAAACTAACATCTAAGAGATAGTTGGAATGTTTCTAGTGTTTTCTTTCCAGAATGTCCAATGTCTGATTGCTCACCAGTCAGTTTAAATGCTTTGACACAGTGCCTGATGAAAACTGGATAAGTGCATGATGTTATGGAATCTAAATTGAAGCTGGTTTGTGATTTCCAACTGCAATTATTTGAGTCTCTTGTGGAATTGTGCACCTTTCAATTAAGCAGTGCTTGGAGAATACCTATATGCCAAGCATTTCTTAAGACTTCTTTGTTGACGAGGAAAATAAAAATAAGATATTTTTCTTTCTTTAGTGATATACAAAGTGTGTGTACTTTAAAAAAAAAAAAAGTTTTGTCTTTTTATATTAGGTTTGAAGTTAACTAGGTAAAGGTTTTTAGCATTCGATGTAATAAGCCTTTGCCTTTCATCAGGATTTTGGCATGTGTGCTGCAAATGTTATTCTGGAGTGCTACTATTATTGACCGTTTTATTACTGTAGTTTCTAGGATTTTTGATGGGATTTGGGGTTGCAGCATCCAACTGGGATTGATGCCAACTCTTCAGATCAGAAAATTATTCTCAAAGTGTTCTTGGGGCTAGACTTCTGGCGGTTTTTTGCAGATTTTGTTTTATGCCTAATTTGTAAGACTAAGCCTTAAAAAGCAAGGTGAGGCTGACTATGGAAATGTTATTGTCCTTATTTAATACCTTGAGAAGAGAAGCAGTGAGGAGTTAAGTCACTAATTCAAGGTTACGCAAAATTCTGTGGCAGAGCTGGGACCTGAGCCCAATCCTTTTGAGTCCAAGGTTAATATCTCAAGCACCAGACTATTCCTCCTCTAAGAATACAGCCTTCCTTATAACCCCAGCTTTCACTTATGCTCATTTACTGCAAAACCAAAATCCATTTGAAGGAAAATTTCCATAGTTGCTCTCAAATAACAAAGAACATAAACTGCTCCTGCAAAGTCTGTTTGGCTATTATTAAGTCACATTTATTGTAAAATAACTGGTATTTTCCCCCAAACATCTTTAAACTGAAATAGTGAGACTTTTTATGTTGTCTGTGAGATTTTCTTTTCTCTGTCCCTTAATAGAACAGATAGTTTTATTTTCTGTGACCGTTGCCTGAAACTAGACATATCACTTTTCTCAGCAGTATTTGAACTGCAAAACATAGTTCTGGTACGTTTATTCTCTGTTTCAATATATATCTCTTTGTAAAATGAAAGAGGAGTTCTAGAGAAATCATTAATACTGTGACAGTCTATAATGTGACAGTTCAGCATTGTGGAATTTGAAGCCCTGTAGAGGAATAGTTGATATCAGACATATTTTAGCTCTCATTTTTTAAGAATTAAGTCTCATTCATGACAAAAAAATTAATCACTACATGGATTAAGGTGGGCTTTTTTTGCAATTCAGACCTGATAAAGAGTGACAAACCACGAACAATAAATAATTAGGAGTCTAAACATGCTTCCTATAGATTTTTGGGAAAGAAATAGAAATATAAAATGTCTTAAATACTGTCTATCTAACATAACTGTTTTAGGATAAAAACAACAACTAATCTTTTATTTACTGAACTGTTTTCAAATGAACCAAATTTTCAGATGCAGCTTCAGAGATCTGCTCTAAGATATCCTAGTGGGGTAGAAATAAATTCAATTGTACTTTTGGATATTTATTCAGTTTACCCTGTGATATATGCTCATACCTGGTCCTCTTAAGCTATTTCAGGAGATCTTGAGTTCACACAGCTTCAAAAGATCTTTGTAAATAGTGAATGAATATTTTTCAACTGTTTTTACATTCTTTCTTTACAAGAGTATTATAAAATGATAGTACTTTCAGCATCAAACTATTCCTGTAGCACAGGTTGGGTTTTTTTAAGATATGGAAACAGTGAAAAATTAAAATAATTCTGTCTGAAGCCTGCTGCAGTGCCTAGGAGATTTGTGTTGTCTTCCCAGTTGTCATTTAGCAAGTGCTTTGTTCTGACTCTGTGTACTGTGCAAAAAAGAGGACCTATTTATCCTTTCTTTTTCCAATCTGTGACCTTTAAACCCATCTCCAACTTCCTAAACCAGAAGAGATGTGAACTATGACATTTTTATAGGCAGTACACAAACGCGAAGCTCTAAGAGGATTGGAACTGGATCGTTTTCTAAATTCACTGATCCCTTTATATGCTGATAGTAGTTTCCTGATACTATTTAGAAACTGGCATAGTGAAGAATTGCAAGGGAAGCCCGAGATGACCAGCTGATGGACCTTGACTCATTTGTTACACAATTTGTAAAATGTTTCTGCTCGTTAATGAAATTATTATCTAGGAACAAAGACATTTTCTGAGCAGGATTATAGCTACTGCATGCTAATTAATGGAACAAAGAGATGAGGATTAGAGAAGTCATAACAGTAAAATATTCAGGAACAGTTGCACTGGGACATTATCTTCCTGTCAGCTGTGCTGCTGTGTGCTTTGGCACTTCTCCCCTTGTTGTCCCACAATAACCAGAGACTTTTATGAGGGCCTCACAAGAAGGAAACATGTCTCATGCTGTCCCTGTGGCTTTTCTTTTCCAGAGAGTAATCTTACACACTGGCTCAGCAGAAATAGATATGGAGAAGAAAACCTAGTACTGCTACTCTTAGTGGGATGTTAATGGTTCACCAGCAGCAGTAGAGGATGGATGATTTCTTTAACCACTGATTGTGAAGTTAACATTTTACAGTGAAATGAGTCTCTCTTCAAGAATACATAGCAGTGACTTGGCTATCCACGGTCCCTTTTGGCAGGAATACCTAACATATAGTGGAGGTTATTTTCCAGGCTATTGAGGTCATCAAAGGGCTCTAAATCTGGTAACTGATCATTACCTTTTATTGGAAAACATGACTATATGATAAAGGGTTCCTTTGCTAGAAGCTGTTTCACTTCTAATACTGAGTATTAAAGGTTAGAAAAAACACATTTAGATATCCTGCATCTTCAATTTCTACTCCACTGTTTTATTTAGGAGTATCATCTTGTCAGGGCACCTTGTGGTTTTTTGTGTAGTGTCTACTATTTCACACCTTGTGGCACCTAAGCTCTTATTTTTACATAGTTACTTAAGCGAGGTCATGCAATTTTCTTTTCATTGTTTTGGAAATGAGTTTCCATCAACCACACATCTCTTCTAAAGCTATCACTGAAAACTCTGCTTGAAGCAAGGACATAAAAATGGGCTGGAGTGTGGTTGAAATACTTGCATGCTTATTCCTTGACTTC
>VWZE01015718.1:93419-111833 GCA_013396675.1 Eubucco bourcierii
AACTATTATTGGAAAATTATCTAATTTACTGCAGCAAGTGTTCTCTCTCTTGTTTTTGCTCTTATAAATGTGTAATTTTATTTTTCTGACCTGCAAGCAGCTAATGATAAAGTGATGGGCTGTATTCTTGTGGCTGATTTTGATCTTCAAGTGGAACAGGAATAGTTTGGAAGAACCAAAAGCAAATTGCTGATCATTAAAAATTTTAAAGGCTGAAAGGCATTCCCATTTTAATTGAGCCATCTTTCAACATAGACCTGATTAGGGTGTTCTGAAGACACCTGAAGATGTAAGAGGGCACCATCAGTACTTTTAAAGAATCAGTAATGCTCAGGAATCCTTACAGGCTCCAGAGATATGAGTTAGTGAAGTGCTGCATTTGGGCTTGGGCTGTTTCTGCAAAAGGACTTTTCCCAGAATTCCTTTAGATGAGTGTGTGTTGCAGTTTGTGCAGGGCTACACTGGGATAAGAAAGATGTTACCTCTGTGTTCTCAGCATCACAGACTGAATGCAAGTGTAATAGCTCTTTTTGCCTTGTTGTGCTTAATAGCTGTGAGTGACACTGGGTCTGTAATGGTATCAGTGTTTCCTTATGTGCATCTCTCAGTAGTACTTACATACCTGTAACAGTAATTGGGGAAGGTGTGTTCAATCAGAAGAGGATGTGGTGGCCAAGTGTTGCTAACTAACCTAATAAACTGCTTTACTTGTCCTTCCACAGTAGTTGGGGGAGAGAGAGGAAGAATTTTCTGCAGGTGATGACTGGGAACCTTGCAGGTTAGTCTGCCTCGGTCCCTTGATTTTAGAAATTGCTTAGGAGGAGTCCCTTGCGCTCAGATGTCTCACCAGGAGGTTGGTATTTTGGCTTCTGAAATAGCAGGAGGACTGATCTATGTCTTTTGCCTAGCTCAGAGTGCTTTGCTAGAGGCTACTTCAAGTTTTTAGGCTATCTCATGGGTGTAATAGCACACGTGTAAAGTTTTTAACCTTAACCCTGAAATAAAAATGTGTACTATCTTGAAAGCAGAGTTGTATAACTAAAAACAAATAGTTAAAATCCAGGATTTTTGAATGGATTAAAGAGACCTTTTTTGATATTTCTTTTTTTTTTTTTTTTTTTTNTATTCAGCTTGGTTTCACTGCCTTTTTTTTTTCTTTTTTTTTTTTTTTTTTTAACTCACCGAAGAGCAATCATTTTGTGACTGAAACAAAACTGGTGATTTTGATTGATATTGCCCCAAAACAGTGGTTGAGTATGAAGTTTTGTGTGTGTGACAAGATTTTCAGTTACCAGAATCCTCCCCAACTATAATAGGAACATAGGGGGTTTTTTTTAGAGTTAGGAATTCATATGCAAACATTGAAAGGTATTACAAAAGAAATGAATAGCTTTATTGTAACAGTCATGCCTTGATAGTACAAGGTGAAATTCCAGTGTAAGAAAAGCCGCGGATGGTGCTGTGCCTGGTTCAAATGGTGCTTGTGAATCGTTTTCAGTTTGCTTTTTGGAAAAAAAAAAGTAGGTGGTGCTTGTGAAGTCTTAGAGATATCTTGCATCTCTGGCTAGTGGCTATTATGCATTCAGGCAGCTCTGCAACAAAGAAATGACAGAGAAATGGATGGCCTGGGCTTAACTAAGTAGGTGATGGTACAGATGAGGCCTGATAAGCTTAACACTTCATCTCGGTGCTGCCACTGTGGTTTGCAAGGAGATTAGAACTGTCTGACTGTGAGGAGGGCAAGCTCCACAAATTCACTCATACATGGCAGTTCTGTAATGAGGTGATACTTCATTCCTTAAACTACTGAACTAGAACTGCACAAACAGATGTATGCCTCTGGCAATCCTGCACATGCAGCACGGGCTCTGCTTACCTCCAAACGCAAACTATGTCCAGTAGCCACAATTATATTTTATTGATGTACATTACTCATTGTACATTCATAGTAATAAGGGACAAATTGCATTTTTGTAAAAGGAGGAAACCTGCAAGTAAATTCAAGGTGTTACATTGCCAGGTGAAGTTTGACAAGAAGCTATATAATCATTATAACTTTTCAGTAGATTAACATGACAAAATCTGACCTTGGAAATCAAGAGTTTATTCTGCCCTGGGTCATGTGCATTCTGTTCTTTCACAGTAAAACTTAGCTAGAAAGCTCTCAGGATGGAGATGTGACCTTACATTATGAATCTTTTACATAGCTACTGGTAAATAACCGAAGGCCAAGCTCAGCCTCAGAAGTTAGAGGGTTTTTTTTGAGCTTGATAGCACGCATTTAGCAAAACTACACACCGATGTGTTGAGAGGTGGAAATGACCACTGGGACCCTAATTCACACATAGATAGCTTTAAGTGCTGCTGTCTGCTTCAGTAGGAACCCTTGTAATTTTAAGTATATGCTAATTATTCTGCTGTCCAAGAGCCTTGAATGCAGTTCACAACGAAGGTCATTGCTTTGTGGCGAGCAAAGAGGAAAGTATCAATGAACTGACCAACAGTTACCTCTGATTCAGGCAGTTTGGTGTTTTGAGGTTGAGTAAAATTCTGTAGCTCTGTTGAACAATGAAATAGTACCAGTCTGCTGATGGCATTATACTGAACATTATCATGAAGAATATATTCTAAGAATGGAAACTTTCATGTTAATGCCTTTCTGAAAATGTGCTGTTAATTGTAGCAATTTACAGCTTACTCTGTGCAGCAATAGAATAGAATCACTACGTTTGGAAAAGACCTTTAAGATCTCTGAGTCCAACCATAACTCAGCTAGCATGACCACTAAACTGTCTCCTGAAGTGTCACATCTTGAACACCTCCAGGGATGGTGACTTCATGACCTTCCTGGGAGGCCTGTTCCAGTGCTTTCACTATACTTTCAGCAAGTAATTTTTTTCCTAATGTCAAAAAAAAAAAAAAAAAAATTCAAACACAATGGGTTTTTTAATACTGTTCTTCAGAAAACTATAGAATTGATTTTAAAACCAGTAGCTTTATGTTGTTTCCTCTTCTAGAGACTTGCTGGTCTAGGGCTAAACCCTCAAAGTAACAGAACCACCAAATTTTTAATTTGTTTTTCCCAAAGGAAAGGATGTTTCAACTAGGTGTTGATCTTTTTAATTTTGTAAAGTGTATCATTTAATTAACTAGTGGAGTCAAATCAAATAAATACAGCAAACATAACTTTTGCAGTTTAAAGCTTTCCATTATGGCTTAATGACCCATATAGGGCTTAAAACCTTTCCGTACATGTGTTCCATTGCAGAGTATTTATTTGTGTGCAGAAATGTGATTTTAGACATTGCTTGTTTATGCTAATGAACATCTTAACTGAAACAAGATCTTTTATTTATGAAAGAAACTTTAAAATTTGAGTACTTGGAAATATCAGCCAGTTTATGCATATGCTCCTAAAACACAAGCTGTTTTCTCTAGATGTGTGCAAATAAAGTAGTGTCTTTTTAAGTGCTGTAAGGATACGAAGAGAAAAGATACAGTAAAGAGACTGTATCTTTTCACACAAACTGTGTGTAAATTAGAGGAAGAACACAACTGTATGTGTTCTTCCTCTAATTAACAACTTATGTGATTAGAGTGTTCTACAATCTTCCTCTCATGTGTGGAAGGAGTAAAAATAAATTAACTACTATTAGCCTGAAGGAGAGCATGCTGTATTCTTTTTGACTCCATAGTATTGATTTGGCTGTTATTCATGGCTTCTCTTCTCTGCTATGCAGATTTATGCATCATTAATTCATAGATACATTATCATTAATAGTGGTTTATTGACCAAGCAAAACAAAGCTGTTGCTGGATCCTTTCCTAGCACAAATACCCCATACTCTTTCTGATAAATGTATTAGTTTATTATATTATAGACTCTTGAGTTATGTAGTTAATTTTCTGCACACTATGGTGTGATGGTTTGGGAGTTACCTGTCCCCCCACACAATGAAATCACCCAGACTAGACTCAGTCAGCTAGAAGTTAAGGACTGAAGCTCTGTTTACAGCTTAGCACAATATATAAGCAGATATATACACAATAGACACAAATATTTATAGAAATATACAAGGTGAAGGTAATACAGAAACACAACACCCTTCCCAGAAATCAGAATCCTTGGAAGGGGCTCCCAACCACCTTTCCACCTTCTTCCCACCCCTCTGCCTTATCCCAAGATCTACCTTACATGCAAGGTAAGTTTGGAGGATCAGGTAGGGAGGTTAGAAGCAGAATGATTACTTGGGTTACACAGTAGAAGCCAGAAGACAAACTGGTTCCCAGAGAGAGTGAGAGGCTCTCTATATTATCTATGTTTGTGTCTTTGTTTTTTATACAACTCAGCAAGCCAATGAGCGAAGTAGACATCACTACTGTTTTCTTTTCACAACCTATAATCTATTTTTAAAAATTAGAATATTCCAATTAACCTCAAACCAGCACATGTGGAGATGACATCTTGTGCTACTATTTAATGCTTATTTTCTTTTTTTTTCCAAAATGAACCCTGTTGGTAATGTAATTAATTTCTAAATTTCAAAAACTTTCCAGTCTTTCGAGAATCAGAAAAAGCTCAATAACCATCTCCATGTTTATGATACAGCTATGCATCTAGAAACCTCTGTAAATACTAGAAGAGGGATGTGCCCTACACTAACTTGAGATAAGTTTGGTTCATATTTAAATCAGTTACATTTGGCCAAAAGTTTTAAAATATTTCTAATCTGATCAAATAGTGACATGTATGTACACAAAAATGAAGCAATCCTAGCTTGGTAGTGAAGTTGGTTGTGGGTTGGGGATTTTTTTGAGAATGTTGTGGGTTTGTTTGTTTGTGGCCCTGTGGTTGATTGGTTTGCTCGTTTGTTTTCTGAGTGGTAACAAGACTAATACAGGCATGAGACTACGGATTTCTAAGTAAAGGTTCTGAGTCTGGTTAGTTTTTGACATGCACTTTCATGCAGACAATATCATAGATAGCCAGTTATCCTTTAAAATGTCTTGCTTTTTGAGTTTTGAGGAAAAACAGGGGCAAGATCAAGGCTAGTATTCTTCATCCTCCTCTCTGCAGAATTTTAAATTGCTCAGCATTTACTCTTTGTAGTGATGGTTTGGAATGCCTGCTTCTGGTATAGCACAGGTGTGATGTGGTACAAAGACTATTAGTGTGTACACTAGTCATCCAATTTTCATTTGAAAAACCCAAACTAAAAAAAAAAAAAAAAAAAGGGCAAAAGCCCAACAAAACAAACAAAATCCCTCAAACAACCTAACACCCACACAAACAGAACCCCTGAACTCAAATAAACAAACAATGAAAAAAATTAAAACATTGGAGGGGCTTGGAAGTGAGAGAAAAAACATACTGGGAGCTAGCAGCATGTCAGTATTTCAGATGCCAGTTTAAGCATGTGTGCATCATAGCTTAACAGCCCAAAGAGAAAAAGATCCGGGCCAGCTGTGTTCTACAGGGCATTTGATTGTATCATGCTACTGTCTCTTCAAGACAGCTGTTCACTGCTGGATTGATTGTGGTTTGGCAGTCAAACTTCAGCCCTTTGTTTTTCTTTTGTGTGGTTACCAGTTTGTTTTAAGAGGCTTTGAAAGAAGTCATGGTATATATACATACAGACAGACTAGTTGCTCCATACTGTTTCTTGTGAAGTTTTCTGTGTGATTGAGAATCACATGTGGAAGTGAAAAGCTTGTGTGACAAAAACATAGGTGTGTTTTCACACTTCCAGGAAGTGCCAAATACAATAATTTGATCTTCAGATTTATTTTATTTCATTTAGCTTGCTGAATACTCAAGACATCTGCACACAGAGCATGTGCAGGTGGTCTACTTTTCAGAGATGCTGACAGCATCTTGATATTACTGGTTTTGATGTGACTGAGGGGAGTTTGGAGTTTTGAAAATAATTTTCATGTTCAGTGATTAAATGAAGAACTGAAAGCCTTAATTTATGTACCTGAATTCAGATATTCAGATGTTATGCTTTCTCTTGTTATTACAAGTCTACTTTTATACTTAGTGTTCTGATACCTGTCTAAACCCCTAAATCAATAATCAATACTTTTATCAGGTGGATAGAGAAAAGTGCAATGATGAGATATAGTTGCAGGGATCAATGCCGTGTCCTTCATAGTGACAAACAGTGAAACAAAGCCAATTTAATAGTTGTTGAAGGTCCTACACAGTGCAAAGGGTAAAGGTTTAGAAGCATTATCCAAGCTGATGAATGCTACTTACACAGAATATCACAAACTGCCAACAGAGTTTGTTTCCCAAGAACAGGAGATGACAGGTTTCTTCTTCCTGAGGAGAGGTAGCCATTAGCTATTCTAATTGGGCAATGCTTTTAACACCTGTCCCATAAGACACAGGTTTTGCTAAGCAAAGTTTTGTCTTTAGAATGCACTTCAGGTTTTGTTTCTAGCCTTCTTTGTTGCTCTTTTAGTTTTATTACTTGTTTAGGGGCAACCATGCAGAGCAGAGAGACAGTTGCCTTGTTTTACCTGGGATAGAAAAACGCATAGTCTGATAGAATTCTATAGAAATACTGAAACCCTGCACAACAGCTGGCTGTAAGGCAGGCATAGGTCTGCCAAAATGGAACAACAGGGAGACACACACAGAGTGATAAAAAGAAGTGTAGTAAGACAAAAACACTATAAAGACAGTCTGACTGGAAGAGTTAGTTTGTGGATGTATCCTGTGACCTTACAGCTCAAAGCATGCTGTCTCTTTGGCTTGTCCTTGTTTCCAGTAACCAGAAGGGCTTCCAGAGCAGACCAATGCAATTTGATGTACAAAGGAAAATGTTGTAGTGTCTCAACCCAGCTGAGAAATTGGTGAAAATAATCATTTGTCACCTTCTTTATTTCTGAATCTTCAGTGACTCAGAATACCTATCCAGGATGAAAGAACTGCATTCTCACATTTCTTCAGGCTTTTGTGAGAAGCAGATTAGATGTACATGCTTCTAATGTAGTTGCTTTCACCTGAAAATGTAGTGCTGGCTTTGCCTTGGAGGAACATGCCCTCTGGGTCATATTGCGATGCTGCCGATTTAGAGCTATGGCATTGTTCACTGCTTAAAGCGGTGTACGTGAAGTACTGTAGTGATTTGTCCAGAGTATCAAACAAATCTTTATGGGGAAAGGACTATCCAGGGAACTTCTAGAATGTTCTTTTTTTGGTTTAAATGAGGGCTTTGTGTTCTCTTCCAGAATAGATATAAAGATATGTTTAATTACCTAAATAGTTTCTGTAAAATATATTTCTAAAGGAGTTCTCGGTAGTCTTAGTTAACTACCTCTTAAAACACCCATGCTGGTCTGTGAATAATTTTTAGATGCCTAAAAGAATTTCTAGGACAGTAATTTGCTTTTTCAACCATTTTCAGTATGACTGAGTTTATAATCAGGGAAGTTGATGAGCTGGCAGTCTCTTGTGAGAGTTGCAAGTCCCCTTTGGACACTGAATGCTGGAGGTAGCAGCAAGATAAAGCTTCTTCAGATGTGGTTTGTTACTCTGGTTAGCCATGATGCAAAGCAACTCTGTTAAAGGGAAAGGGAGTGCATTCCAGACTCCTGTTTGACTGCTTAAAATTTGATCTCTTACAGAGATTATTTGAATCATCCATTTGGGTGGTAGTTGTATAGTTGGAGGCTTATTAAGTGCTTCAGGTTCAAACTGTGGTACAATTAGTCTTAGGAAGCAAGCATTTGAAACTCCTGGAGTATATTTCTTTATATCTTTAGATAATAGTACCATTTACATGTCACCAATGCAACTGCTGCTTTTAAATTTTGTGTTGAGAACGATTTTTACATGGTGGAGTAGCTTTTATTTCTGCACACTAGCCCAGGTATTTTAACCTGGCATGTAGGCAGCTCTTCCTATTGTTGCCATTACATGGTGCACCTATGCATGTCTACATGCACAAAAGTTTGAGGAGATATCTCCTCTTGGTGGACACAGGTCACAGACAGGGCAGAAGAATATAAATCAGGAACTGCCTTTTTTTTTTTTTTTTCTTTTAATAATCATGCAGCTTAATATTTTAATTGTTTTGATTTTGCAGCACTTGAACGTGCAAATTAGGTAAAATAGGTCAACAGTAAATATCTTTGTAAAGATTAAATGTACTGGGGATATAGTGCCCTTTCAATGACTGTAATGTGTTGTGTGTAAATTATTTTGCAATGAAAACAGCAACTGTTCTTGTCAAGTCTGATGATAATGAATTTCCCAGGTTAGCTGATCTTTGGCTGTAATATGCCTAGGTGCAGCTTTGAGTAGTTAGTCCTAGAAAAACAAGTTGTAACAGGTATTTTAATATTTTTCATTTCAAAGTGTATTTTATGAAACAACTAAAGGGAGTTAGAGGCAACAGGAGATCTTCAGACAAGAGTATGGCAGGAGTCAAATGTGACAGGCTAATGTAGAGCTCTTTAGAGACATTTGATGAAGTGAATAAAAATTTGTCTGCAGAGAGGAAAATGAGTGTGCCATCATACTGGTCATTGCTGATGGATTTCATCAACACAACGAGGTTCAGTAAAGGTTAATAGGAGTGTGTAATGTGGTGTAACACAAACTCCCAATTATCAGGGAGTTCTCCAATGTCAAGGTGAGTAGTAGTACACCATTGCAACTCATCTTTCCATTCAGATCAAACTGAAATTAAACTGTTTTGTGGTCTGTTGGGCAGGGCATTGGAAGAGTAAACCAAGAAAACTTGTTCTCTTTATAGTTCTGCAGTGTTGGGTGACACTGGGCAAGCCACTTCAATTTATGTATATCTCAATATCTTCAAGCACTGAATGGAGCTTATCGTAGATACTTTCATAAAGGGTTTGGAACTCTGTGGATGAAAAATTCTGTACTGATGCTGAACTGAAATAATTTTGTTTATAAATGCCCACCACTGTGTGATGGTTTGGTAGTTACCCACTCCCCACACTTTGTAAAATGACCCAGACTAGAACTCAACTGACTGGAAGTTAAGGACTGAAGCTCTATTTACAGCTCAGCACAATGTACAAGCAGAGATATACACAATATACAGGAATATTTACAGAAATATACAAGTTAAAGGTAATACAGAAACACAACTCCCCTCCCAGAAATCAGAGACCCCAGGAGGGGCTCCCAACCACCCTTCCACCTTCTCCCCACTCCTATACCTTACCCCAAGGTTTGCCTTATGCGCAAGGTGATCTTGGAGGATCGGCCAGGGGAGGTTAGAAGAAAAGTGGTTAGTGAGATTAATCGGCAGAGAGAAACCAGAAGCTAGGCTGCCCGAGACGCTGTGCCCCAGAGACACTGTATTATCTGTGTTTTGAGTTCTTTACTTAAACATCTCAGCAAGCTTATGAGCAAAGTAGACATCACCAGTGTTTTCCTTTTCACAGCCTATAATTTTCTGTATTAAAATATTCCAATTAGCCTCAAACCAGCACACACTGTCACTTGTTTTGTTATAGTTGTTAAAGTTGCTTCCCTGAAGGCATTTCAGAGAAAGAAGGACCAAATGATAGCAACATAACTGTGGCACTTCAGTTAAAAAACCACACAAACCATAGGGTCAACATGAAAATGGGAAAATACAAAATCTTTTGCTGAGGAGAGATTCACAGATGAGTCTATCAGAGGAGTGCACCATCTGTATTTGATATCTCTGCTGTAGTAATGCCATCTGAGTATCCTTCTGCTCAGTGGAAAAACTCTAGTTCCTACTCACATGCACGTACAGTTCTGGAGACAGCTTTTTATTTCGCTTCAAATTTGGGTTTGACACATACATAATTAGCGACCATTCACTTCTAATGGAGCAGTTGGAGGATGTGCTGAATGTTTTTACATCATCTGCTAGGATCTGCTCGACTATCTGATGTGCAGAAAGGATGCATGCTGGTGTGGTAAGAGCACTGCAAGAACGCAAGCCGTATAAAGTTTGAACTTCCACTGTTTGCGTCCCACCAGTTTGGATGTGAATGCTTTAGAATAAGATTCTCTCTCAAAATGCTTTGAAAGATTTTCCACATTAAGAGCAATTTATATTCTTAGTTTTGATTCAAAAACTCAGAGCTATATTTGGCTAATTGTTGAAAGCCTTGCTCTGTGCATAGCTCCTTTAATTTTAACTGAGCTGTTAATGGTGTGAGACAGATCCTAATGTGACTATCTCAGTTTGCTCCACTTCAATTGTAGGGTTTGAGTTTTATAATTAAAACTCAAAACAAAAACCAAACCCCCACAAAGGAGGGACTTTGTTCCTGTAAAAAGGAGTAGGTGTTTTTCAAGCACCTTGAATAAATGCCATTTGTTTCAAATTTTGTTCCGCAGTGTTAATAACACACACACACAAAAGTCATTATGCAATGAGAAGAGCATTTAAAAAGGTATGTGAGCTTCATTTTTGGATTGCATTGAGGACTAGATTAATGAAAAAAAAGACATTTGTTGTGATGCATAAAAGGATCACAGTATCACCAAGGTTGGAAGAGACCTCAAAGATCATCAAGTCCAACTCGTTACCACAGACCTTAAGACTAGACCGTGGCACCAAGTGCCATGTCCAAACCTGCCTCGAACACCTCCAGGGACGGTGACTCCACCACCTCCCTGGGCAGCCCATTCCAGTAGCCAATGACTCTCTCAGTGAAGAACTTTCTCCTCACCTTGAGCCTAAACTTACCCTGGTGTAGCAAGAGACTGTGTCCTCTTGTTCTGGTGCTGGTTGCCTGAGAGAAGAAAGTAATCTCCTCCTGGCCACAACCACCCTCCAGGTAGTTGTAGACAGCAAGAAGGTCCCCCCTGAGCCTCCTCTTCTCCAGGCTAAACAATCCCAACTCCCCCAGCTTATTTTCATAGGACTTGTGCTCGAGGCCTCTCACCAGCCTCGTTGCCCATCTCTGGACACGTTCAAGTAAATCAATGTCCTTCTTAAATTGGGTGTAGCATATTATCTGATCCCTATCCTCTAGGAGAAGTTAATCTAAAGTAACTTTGGGAGGGAAGTCCATCTTAGTGAACAAATTCATGGGTTTAGGGATTAAGAATTAACTGAGACAGAACTCCTGAAATGGCTTTTGACTCTTAACTAATGAAACCACACTAAGTGCTGCAAATTGTATTATCTGTAAACTTTTTGCAGCCTTGTGAACTCATTCATTGACTATGTTTAATTGTCAGGACATCTCAAATATAGAATTAAACTAAAATATAGATTTAAAATATTAAATATTATTAGATTAAATTATAGAATTAAACTAAATAAGCCAGGAATGCACATGGACCTTCAAACCAGCGCTCTGTGTCAAAGCTTGTCACTGGTAGGAATTACATTGCAAGTTTAAAGAGTTCAGGCAATGCATAGCACAGGGTTTTGCTTGAGGAATAGATATTGAATGAAATGGAAAGTTAGTGATTTAATGAAAAGTGTATTTCTCTAATCTCAGTTTTCATCTGCAATGTTGAGACTTGAACATCTGAAAATGGTTTTGTTGTGGGGTGCTTTTTGTTGGTTTCAGGGTAGGTTTTCTTTGTGTTGTTTTTTAATAGCATGGAGTAAATATGCTTTCAAAAATAACTCATGATAACAATAGATTGAATGGGTATTTGATCTTCATGTTCTGGATTTTCATTATCAAGCAAAACATGTACATGCATATACATACAGTAAGCATGTCTGACAAAACTTGTCAGCTAGCAACATTTGTAAATTATGTACCACACCACAAACTAGGAATACATCTCAGAGAGGTATCAATACCTAATACGCAATTACACGACACAAACTGATAGATTACTTTTAAACATTATTACAAAATTCCTGCTACATAGCTACTATTCTCTAATCAGGATGGTAGTGGTGTTTACTGAAAATCCCAGGAAGTAAGAAGAATTTTCATCACAATGCTTGCAGTGTTTTGCACATGTAAAAGCCTCCAGTCTTGTTCAAAGACTGAGTGGTCTGCACACTTGTGAGTAACGTGAAATATTTTTATATGCAGCATGATGAGAAATGATAGAAACAGGTCCAAATAAGAACATGAAGGTCATGTTTCTTTTCACAGAAAAAACAAAGAGGAAAAAATTCCAAGTGTAGCTGACATACGGCATTTTTCAGAAGTTATTTTGCTTCAAGAGGGTATTTCTTTTCCTGCTTAGATCACTCAAGCTGCACAAGTCTTGGGGGCTGTGCGGGTTGGTTTGTTGTTTGTGTGACCTTGTCGTTGTTTTGGGGTTTGGTTTTGTTTGATTTTGGTGTGTTGGGTGGTGGTGGTGGAGTCTGTGTGCTACATACTTGGATTGAATTAAATAGTTCATATCTGAGTTTCATATAGATAGCTTTCTGATATATTATTTCTAGATGAGCATTTAGTGTGCAAGAAAAACATCCCCTTACCTAAATCTGTGAAAAGCATTAGAAGTTCTGGCAGTGCAATACTGTCTGTCTTTCCTTGGTACTTATGTGAAATGAACTGGCAAAACAGATACTGAAAAAATAATGTTTTTTGGTGCACTTTCTCAAATGATAAATGCTCTTGTCTCTCTGGAGAATTTCTTACCTAATGCTGATTTTTGCAAGCAGGAAGAATTGGCGTTTCATAGGTCTCTTTTTATTTTATTTTTTTTTCTTCATAATGTTTCAAATAAGAAGTTGCACTGGTTCGACCTTGCAGACAATTAGAAATCCATTTATAAAAGAAGCTGTGACTAACTTTTCATACACTTTGTCATGCAAGTCAATTATCTATAGCAAAGTTAAAGCTGTTAACAGCACAAATGTGTTACTGGGTATGATACAAATGTTGAGAACTCTTCAGTGTCTCTTACTGGAATAAAATTGTAGAATATTGAAAAAAAAATCAAGGTTTTGAATATTTCTTTCTTTAATAAAGAAAACCACAAGACAAAATATTTAATACTAAACTGATTTTTTTTACAATGGAGGGTGATGGCTGTTCAAGGCACTGCTTGGAAAAACCACTTTAAAATAGCAGTACTACAAGGTGTTTTGCAAATTTAAAAGAGAGTCTGGCCTAGAAGTGAAGGTTTCTTCACCAGTGTCTGTGATAGTGTTTTGCTTAATTGCAACCATACTGGCTTGTTGCTTTTTCTTGGGATTGCACCGAAATAAAACATGTAATTTAAATTAAAAACTGTTTCTAATTTATTTCAAAGGGACTGTTTCTCTGCCATTTTAGCTAATTCATTTAAACAAAACCCAAATGTAATATTTAAAAATCTAGTGGTGGGGAAATGATGAGAGATAGGAGGTCAAACACACCTCCACAGTGCAAGGAAGACTCATTCTTTGTTACACTTCTGTTGTGTTTTTGGTGTGCGTGTTGGTTGGTTTTGGTTTTGTTTTGTTGTGGGTTTTTTTTTGTGGGTTTTTTTTTTTTAATAATTGGTTGACAGGTTTTGGTTTGTTTGGGTTTTGTTTGCTTCTTTTCCTGCTTGCTGTGATTTCAGTTTCTTGCGTTGCTAGTCTAAGAAGTAGTTGATTTTATCATAACCGAATCTCAATTCCAAGCCTCATTCACGTTAAGTACTCACAGGAAGTGCATAGGCACACACAGATTAAGCTGGCCCCTCTTCTCTCCAGACACAATCTCTAGAGCACAAGGAGACTAAAACCAGATGGTGTTTTTTCCAACCACATAATTTCTCCTGTTTTGGAAACTTTCACCAATGGCTGGAAAAAATAATAGAAATATTTTTATGGCAATAAAATACAGAATGTAAAATACATATTTTGCAAACTTCTTGTTATGTAAACCTCTCGATTGCCAAGATATTGCAGATCAAGTAAATACTCCTACTTTGTTGCTAATGTTCTTGAAGGTTTCCAACAACTGACTAGACATGCACCATGCAAAATGTGTGGTCTTTTCACATGGAACTTAAATAACGTTTTCTGGTTTTGATTTTTTTTGTTTTCAATGTTGAAACTTTGGTGGTTAAATTAGGAAAAAATGCACCTACTGTAAATTAGCATAGTTATACAATCATAAATTATCAGTTAAGAAATAATTCCCATCTATTTTGTGTGTTAGTAGCAGTTTTCAGAAGTGTGGCTTTTTAATATCTGTCTCACAGTAGTCTAATACACTGTATGGTCTGATTCTCTGTGCCTAGAAAATTAGTCAACTTCAGCTGTACCATTCACTTTTCAGAAAAATGTAGTGATTAATCGCCTGGATTTCTTCACTTGATGGTAAAGCTTAAATCAATAAATCTGATGACCTGAAAACAGTCTCTTGAAGTGATGCATTTTAGAATGCTTTACAAGAACTCAAAGGTCAAGTCTGAAGGAAACTGGTTTTATCTGAACTTGATATGTTGAACATGATCTGTGCAGCCTGAAATAAATGATTCAAATTTGTACTTGATCTGTTGACATCCTAAATGCGATAGTTGTTCACGGCAGTGCGTGTTGTTTCATTTGTCTTAAATTCTCCAAAGCTTCAAATCCTCTGGGATGTGGAGCCACTTTGACATCATTCATTAACTGAGAATGTGTTCAATTTACTGTTAATTTACTACATTTTATTCGCAGCTAGTATTTGTTGCAGTGATATTTACCCCTCTGTTGTCTATTGTGTTCTTGTATTTTCTCCAGTAAACACAACAATAATATTTTTCTGTTTTCGACAAATCACTATTCCAGATTGTTTTGTTCAGTGCTGAGTAGTGAGTTTAGCAGCGGCATAAATGGACTAGCAGAGTTGAAATCAAAACTCTGTGGCTTTTGAATGTAGACCAATAAGGGAATAAAAGGCAAATCTTCCCTCCTGCACTCCAGGGAGAAAAACGCAGGTGGTCTGCTTGAGGTTTCTTAGGTTATTTAGACTACTGTTACAGTCTCAGCTAGAAAAGAGTCTCATGGCTGGAAACGGTGTAGGAAAAAAAATATTGAAATTACAGAATATTAAAAAAAAAAAACAAGACAGTACCCTAAGTATTTACAGATAATTTTGTATTTTTTAGCCTTCTTATGAAGTTGTCTGGAAAATGATTTGTCATATATTATTTGCTTATCAAAATCTTCCCTGTAAAGAATTTGTGTGAATTAAAAAGTTTAAAGCAAGTCCAAGGTGTCACTTTGACTTGAAAATCCGTACTGTCTGAAGAAGTAGGTACAAGATTCTCTTACAGGAGAGCCCTTCCTTCTGTTACCAACTTAGAGACTGATAATGAATTGATTCTGACATATTCACTTGTTTTATCAGTTCAGCGTTCACCCAACTGCTTTGAGTCACTGTTTTTCATGCCCTTATTCTTTCTCTGAACTTACAGAAGGTTCGGTGATAATCATAGTTTGATAGGTAAATTTTAACAAGAAATCCTTTTAATGGTTCACTGCAAATAACTTTTCCCTAAATCTTTTTTTTTTTACTTTGTTTTTTCTTCCAGAAATACAAAGAATATGAGAAAGATGTTGCAATAGAAGAAATTGATGGCCTTCAGCTTGTGAAAAAGTTAGCAAAGAATATGGAAGAAATGTTTCATAAGAAGTCTGAAGCTGTACGGGTAAGCAGCAGATCAATCTACTATTTCATTCTATGATGTAAAACTAACTATATAATTTAGACTCTGCTCTGAAGGCTGTACTAGTGATTGAAGGTGCTGAAGTGGAAATGCTAAAGCCTTCAGAAGTGTTTTAGCATCAGTGTTCTAGAGAACAGGTATAAATTATTTATACTATCCATAGATAAATGCAAGAGAGTGTAACTAGGATTGGGCTACCACTTTCCTGTGAGTCTGTAAGGCGTCACTTTTGTTCAGTAAAACATCACTACATGTTCACTAAAATGTTAGATTTCACAATATCAAACCAAAGCAGATGTAATATCACTGTTCACTATCATGAAATGTTATTTGAGGGAATTGTCTGAGTTCAATAAATGCCTTAGATTTGAATTCCTGCCCTTCAGTTCTAGAAAAAGATGCAGATACATCAAATGGGACTAAATAAAAAATTCTTTCAATGATAGTAAGCACTACATCACTCTAAATGCAACTTAATGATCATTAAGTATTTACTTAGAGTTTTTTGTACATCTGTAATTCTGTTGGGTTTCTTATATATCTCCATTCTGATCTTTTTGTTTTGTTTTGAGGTTTTTTTGTTTTGTTTTGTTTTTCTGCTAGAAGCTTTGTGGTTGTATTAGATTAGATTTCCATTTAAAAAGTTCTGACTTCTGTCTGCATTCTACTATATTGAGCAGGAGCTCAATGTAACCTGTATGTACTAAAGAATAAGAGGTCTTCCTCTGGTAGTTTTCCTTTTACATTATTGTTTGCTAGGACGTGGCTGCCTGTAGCAGCAGTTCCTATTACGTTATCTATATTGACAAATCAACGGGACGGGACGGTGATACCATTTATCTTCAGCTACTCTGCTACCCTATCTCAGCCAGATTTGTCAGCTCAGTTGAGTTGAAGGTTTTTGTGTTTGAACTGTGGAGCTGCATGGCACACCCAAGGACAGGGATTTCTTTTATGTAACTGTAGATGCAATTTTGCCTTCAGCCTTTTATTATTCGTTATGGTGCAAAAAAGTGGAAGGAATTTGGCTGCATTTTAGAGGCTGAATTTTCTGGGCTGGCAGTGAAGTAAAACATATTTCAGCTTGTAAACTGAGTGCTCTTGGCAGGGTAGCAGAGAAAGACAATAAACATGGAACCTCTCAATGCTATTTTTACAGTCTGTTTTTCAGAGAGAAAAACTGCACTTTAGGATGTGTGCAACAACCTCCAGAAGTCTGTAGACTATTGACTTGGGGGTGGGAAGGGTGCGGGTGGGTGTATGAGGTATGGGTGGTGTTTTCCTTGTTTCTTAGCATAAAAAACTGCTGCCCTGAGATCACAACAATGTCAAATAAAAAAAATAAATTCTTGGCGCAGTACTTGTTTAGTGTGAGAAACGACCAGCAAGCTGCATGCTTGCTGGCTGGAGGAGCTCTGCTCCATCAGAGTGGAGTGCTCTTGGGAACAGCAATTTGTCTCAATTGAACTTTGTAAGAAATATTTTCTAATGTTTGTGAGTGTTTAGAACTAGTTTGGTCTTTTCATACAGATGGTGTTTTTATTGAGGAGGGGGGGGAAAAATATAGGCCACCATGCTCTCAGTAAAAGCAAGGTCAAATTCTGTGAAGTCAAACCATGCATATAGTATTGTGTGAAAGGGTTTTGGTACCAGAACCACCTCTGGAAGGTTTCTGGTTTTGGAAAGGAGGTTAGAAGCTTGGTTTGGACAAGGACACTTCTTTTAAAAAGTGGTCTATTTAGCACATCTTCCAATATGATATTTTCTACATAGTTACATAGTGTGATCCATCTTTATTGTTGGATGTGTATTGAGGGATCTTTTATGTGCTGGTAGTAAGTGGTGTTTAGTATTTTATATCCTGGTAAGTAAAAAAATGCTTTGCTGTAATGCAGGTTTTTCCTGAATTCTATCTTTGATACATCGTAGCTAAGTTTTTCCTCCTACCTGCAGAGGTGAGATGTGAGTTACAAAGCTTCCTGGACCTAAGATCCCTGTTGCATGCATCACTTTGCCTCTAAAGTAATAGGATTTTGACATCAGGTTTTGGTGAAAAACTTACACAAAAGAGCACTGAAACCTAGAATTCAGAGTAATTTTTAGATGCATTAGCAGTAATATTTGGAGATCTACTAAATGAAGACAGCCCTACAAAATATATCAACCCTAGAAATAATGGGGAGACCATAATGAGGGTTCAAATCAGAGTGCTCAGAAAATACGTTCCCATGTTACCCTGAAGTGTTGTCCTACAATGCTCATTGGATTAGCACGTAAATATCCACAGTTTAATTTGGAATACTTTTTAGATAAAACATTTTAAGCAACATACTTTTAACATTTTTTTCCCCCGATAGATGTAGAAATCTGTGAAAACTCTTCAGAAAAGCACGATGTATAAAATGTTTAATTTGCAGAAAAGCCCAAGAAGACTTGAAATAGAGGAATAGGATGGCTTGGAAATCCCCTCAGTTATTTTTGTTTTGCTTTATGCTTTCAAACACATTAACATGTTTGAAGCTACTAATAGCATTTGAAGTCCCTTCTCTCCCCTCCCCCCCTCTTTATAGTCTGGTTGAATTTTTATCTTTCTGTCTCATCACTTTTTGTAGTGATTAGTTGGTTCAGTGTGATTTTTATCATATCCATCCCCTGTTTGAATTACCCTTCAGTATGCAATTATCCTATCACAGAATGTCCTATTTTTGTGCTGTCAGATAGATAAAATAAATGGAAAACTGAAAGTGCTAAACCAATTATATAACCTTTTGTCATCTACTCACTGATGGAAACCCTTGCAAACAATTTTATCCCCCCCCCCCCCAGCGCTCTTC
>VWZE01015718.1:123392-138495 GCA_013396675.1 Eubucco bourcierii
TGGTCCTTCTCTGGACCTGCTCCAACAGTTCCATTCCTGTAGTGGGGGCTCCAGAACTGCACACAATACTCCAGATGGGATCTGATGAGAGGAGAGTAAAGTGGCAGAATCCCCTCCCTTGCCCTGCTGGCCACGCTTCTCTTGCTGCAACCCAGGACTTGTTTGGCTGTCTGGACTGCACTCACACTGCAGGTTCATGTTGAGCTTTTCATCAGCCCAGGTCCTTTTCCTTTTCAGGGCTGCTCTCCAGGCATTCACCACCCAGCCTGTATTTGTGCTATGGATGTTCTGTGTGTTACCACATTTGTGGTTAAAAGCTGTTAAATTGTTCTCTTTGCCTTTCTTTCACTGGGGAATTTCAGTACTCTGAGCTAAAATTAGCGTTCAGGTCATTACAAAGACACTGCTGATACTGTATTTCATACTTAATGAATCTTTATTGGCATCTGGGTCTAACCTTGACTCTGCTTAGTGAATCATGACTTGGCAGACTCTGAGTTAGATGCTTCATTGTCTTATCAAATGGCAGTGTAGATAAACATGGTGTTTCCCAGGAAGTGACAATTTCATGGGATGCACTTTTGAGGTTCTTAAAAAAAACCCCAACAAACAATAAAAAATACTTTCCCCGCACTTGTGCTCTACTAAGTTGTTTGCAAAATTAATATAATCTTCTTGTTATTAAGGTGGTGTTCTCAGCTTTCATCGCGTCCTTAGTCATGCTTCTCTGTGCCTTCATTTCTTAAGATCTTAAGGCTTGTTGTGAACCTCTGGTTTTCAATATATTTGTGCTTTTAGGATAAGAGAATAGAGAAATGGTATTTTTATTTTATAAGCTGGAAGCTAGAATATGTTGAAATATCCAACATCACACAGTCAGTGTGTGACAACTGAACAGGAACTCAATTCCAATTAATTTAACTGCCAGCATCTTAATATAGAGCTGGAAAGCTCCCATCCCTTTTATGGGTCATGGGAAGCTCTTTAAGCACTTCACCTGTCTTGAAAAATACTCTCTTGTTGCTGCTTCTCCTTGCCTGTTAATGCTAGATGGCACTTTCAATATTTCTTTTCTCTTTTAATTCCTTTTGATATCAAAATAGGTAGCACAGAAGAGAAAGCAGCTTCTGTATTTTAAATATGGTAGAATTTTGAGATGTCAGAAAATCTGAAAAATACAGGGAAGATTACCTGTTCAAGGAGCTCGTTTTGCCTTAGAGATGGTCAAACTTCTATTCAGGGAGTGGGAGAGATGGGAATGAAATAAAATTATTTATGCACAAACTTTGTTTTTTAAATTTCCCATTTAAGTAGAAACTCAGGGGAAGACATTTGAAATTCTAGAACACAGATTATTTTCAATTTTTTTTAACCAAAAAAGATATGTTTTTAGTGCAAGTGATATTGTCATATTGTTGGCTGCCATCATGATGCAAGAGTGATGCAGCAGAAAGTTTGAAGTGGTATCTAAGGTATTTCAGTCCTAGGCAAGATGTGTAGTATGGGCAACCAGCTGGCTCAACTCTTCAGCCTTCAGGTTTTGTTAGGTCAGTCTATACGACCACGTTTTAAACCTCAAGCCTCACTCACAATTTGGTTGTAATGTTCTGATTTATACTGGGG
Source organism: Eubucco bourcierii (assembly GCA_013396675.1). Classification (NCBI taxonomy): domain Eukaryota; kingdom Metazoa; phylum Chordata; class Aves; order Piciformes; family Ramphastidae; genus Eubucco; species Eubucco bourcierii. The sequence goes on from VWZE01015718.1 coordinate 125,016, forward strand.
ATTTCATGTTGTGGTGTCAGGTGTGATAAAGGCCACTATGAACTCCCTAATATAAGCTGTTTACCAAGGAATACCATAATCTACAACATAGTTGCCCTGTCAGCAGTGTGTGGTTCAGGTCTTTCTGTCTTAGGCAGGCAATAATGAACTTGAGAAGTTTGGAGAAGGGAAACAAGTGCAATCACAGATTTAAATCATTTCATTGCAAATGATTACCTATGGATTCCTCACTCTGGGGAAATTAAAACAACGTGGAATTTAAGGATGGGGTGTATAAAAGGACTCAGTAATATCTTAAATGGTAGGCACAATTGGAAATCAAGTAGGTGGTGTTTTCCAATGCAGTGCCCAGAAGAAATGCCTAATACTTGCGAGGTTTCAGATAGGCAGGCTGAGAGCTTGGCAGGTTACTCTGGAGCATTGTCATATGTGGCTATATTGTTTTGTACTTCATTGATTTTCTTCTTTTGGCCTCTTCTGAGACTGAGTGGTGATCTAGATGGACTCTGTGGCCTGAGTGCACATACCTGCTCTGAGGTGTAGGATGGGGAACGGTGTAGTCTAGATCAGGAGTAGTAAAAGCCCAGACTCAGCAGCTTGTAAGCAAGAAGATAGATTTGTATGCAGAAAGCTAATTAAAGTGAGGGAAGAAAAATTCAGAGCTCATCAGTTTATGCACAGGGAAGCTATTTAAGGTCAACTCCAATCTAGAATCTATAGTGCCCAATATAAATATATGAATGCAGTTTCCCAGATCTCTGGATGAAGGCTGTTATGTATTCAGAGATCTCTCTCATTTTCACTAGAAATGCCACTCTCTTGCACACACACACACTGAGTTTTTGATCAAGTTTAATTTTTGACAGAAATTGGCTTTATACTTTGTTTTTATTTTAAGTCAAGCTCTATTTTTAAACCCAAGGACTATTTCCTTTTATTTTTGATGTATGTCAAACTCTTGTACTGGTAGTTTTGAGTGTTCATAAAGGATTTTTCTTTTTTTAATTTTTTTTTTCCCCTCCCACTGGAAGGATGCCTTTGGCAAGAGATGATGTTGCAAAGTGTATGCAGTATTTTGGATGTCTTTCTTATTTTAGCAATTAATCCAACTTTTGCCATAGGCCATACCTAGCATTTCTGCTCTGTGGATATTCCTCTACAGTTCAGAATGTGTCATGATAGGTAATGTGTGATATAGGAGGAAAATGTTGACAGCAAAGGGTTCTGTGTGACTTAGGTGAAATGTAGAATACTGCAATCAGGGGAGAATATACGTATGTCTCACTTAAGCTGTCAGGCAAAGTAGATAGGCAGTGATGCACATGTTCTGAAAATGTCAAATATACTGCATGTACTACCTTCAAAGAAGGGCTTTGAAACATGAGCTGCAGATGAAATTAATTCTGTATGGCACCTTCTCCATCTTCTCATCTTCTGGAATTGGCATCAAATTTGCCAGAAGACAAAAGCTAGGCAGAAATATAGAAAGCTTCTGGAAATGTTAACATTCTCCCTGGAGCTGCAGAACAGCAAAACTAGTAATAAGATTTGGTGTATCCTTTAATTTCAATAGTGCTGTCTACTCTATCTGGAAATCACTTAATTAAAAAAGAAAGGAAGGAATACCACCAGGCATTTATTAATTTTGGGGTAAGCTGTGTGAAATCTGTCTGTCTGAGTTCACAGTATCCCTGAGCTTCATTTCCTTTGGATTTGGAAATAAACCTTAAACCTCAAGGACGAAATGCCACTAGCTCATTTCATGACTTCCAGCAGATAATAAACCAGCCCAGAATTATCATTCCCCCCATAGCTATGCTGATTTCCTTAGGTAGCTGCCTTCTGTGAAGAGACTTTTGAGCAGCAGTCTCTTCATCTGTGTGGCTCTCCTCTGGCTGATATTAGCTCTCTAATACCCAGGAAGGCTATACAGAGTTTTGCACTTGCTCTTTAGCTAGGTCCTGATAATTCCATGAAAGTAACTACAGAAGATGTACTTGAGATATTGATCTTCCTACATTCTAATGAGCAAGGCATACTAACCCTTCCCCCTCCACAGCTATCTGAAAGAGCAGCGTGTTTGATTATTTATTTGTTTTCCTCTATCCACGGTCAAGCTGTAGTGACTATGAACTAGATTTTTCTCTTTGACTAAAGGATAGAATTAATTTTCTTTGAAGTTTCTGAACCTATATTTCTGAATTAGGGATTTACAATGAGGGACTATGAAAGGAAGGCTCTGTGGAAGGCAAATGACTGAAACCAGGGCTGACTGGGTCACAGGCTCCTGCTCTGAAGGCCTCCATTAGCAGTTCACAATAAATTGAAATTGGAATTATTTCCGTCTCTGATGGCTCTTCTCAGTGCTGTTAAACCATCTGTGCAGATGATTATTTTATCCTGGTTGCTCATAGAACATACTCTGAAATCTTTAAGTATTTATTCACTTATTACCTCCTTAGGGAACCAAAATGAATGGCGTAAACAACCTCAACAACCCTGAATTCTGCTGAAGGACTTAGTAGCGGTCTTTATACTCAGACAATTGCTTCCTGACTCCCTTGAGTGCAGGAGCTGCAGAACTCTGGTGAGACAGATCTGCCTGCTTACAAGTCAGGCAGTGTCCTTGGCTGTAAGCTACATAACTTTGGAGATGTTAGAAAATAAAGGATTCAGTTCTTTCTCAGGAAGCAGTATTTTTCTTTGGGTTTTTTTTTTAGTGGATTTTTTAATCAGTAGCCAATGTAAGTGATGAGAATGAGTTTATTCTGGTAACTTGATGTGAACAGTGGAGTTTTCAGAGAGGAAAAACTCACTCTCTTGAACCTAGAGTTAGTAGGGTTCTTGGTGGTGTTTTGTCCAAACTTCTAAACCCTGATTTGGATGAAGAATGAGTTCAGATTTCTCAAATAAATGTGTGCTGTGGCTGATGATGATCAAGTCTGCTTATCTTTGAAACTCCTGGGATGGAGAAATCTGGGTTCTACCCAATACCATTCCAGAGATCCCTGAGTGAATTGCACACTTGGGAACCCTGAAAAAAAGAGTTTGCAAACTGCCTTTGAAGATTTGCAAATGTAAGGAAAGAAATATGCAATTCCAGTGTGAGAAGCATCATTTATGGCTTCATTTCCGTGGTGCGGTGGAACTTTCCTCAATAAAAGCTGGCAGGAGGTAGGTTTATCTTTCACAAGAGTAAAATGACCTCTAGCAGGAATGCATGGCAAATAGCCTCAAATGTTCATTTTGTCCACTCTAAGCACAAAGTATGTTTCTTTGTCCTTGCTCCCTCCACTGTGTGCCACGTTAATGAGTAGGTTACTAAAAGCATTTGAATGACTGAGAAGTAATGGCTAAAATGCAACACCAAGACAGTTACATTACTAACATAAAAAAAGAAACTTCTGCCTATATATTGTCTTTTGGGAAGTATTTATAACAAGTGGGAGGCCACTGGTATGGCATCAGAGGTACTGTAATACCCTGAATCAGATTTGAAATGTGCAATTCAAGCCTATTTGTGTTTGAAACCAAGCTATTTTGCTACCTATTAACATCCCTTGTAGGTTTTTCAAAACACAGATTGGTTAGGCTGTGTAAGCTTCTCATTCTTTCAGTTCAAAAATCTGTGTTGTAATAATATTAATATATGGCTTGAAAATACAAAGGTCCTCTCCATTTGAATTTTTGGAGAAAACCTTTTTAAAACATTCACCTACAATAATGTGCAAAGACAAAATAGGCTAAATGAAGCCTTCTGATGGCAAATTTTGATGTGAAGGGAGTGTAATGTTTCATGTTATAATGTGAAGATGATAGCTGTTAGGTGTAGGCTAGTCATAAGTGTGCCTTTTTTTTTCTCTTTAAAGTAGAAAAAAAGTCACATAAAGTAGAAAAAAAGTCACAATTTGTAATGTTTTAGTTAAAATTAATTGAGATGGAGGAAGTCTGTGTTAAATCTGTTAAATGAGCTGAAAAGGTACTTTGGAGAAAACTACATAATTTTCCAAGGTTTAATCTTTATACATAAGCAATATTTGAATATAACAACTGCTGTATAAAACTCAAGAATTTAACACTGTGGTTTAACATGGCTGAACAGAGATTTTTTTTTTTTCCCCCTGCAGCTTTACCAATATACCTGCAGAAAACAATCAGCTGTCAGCTACAGTGTTAAGATACCTCTTTTAAACATTTAATGATTTTAATGGTCAAACCTGAGACAAAATACTAACCATTTTGACAAAATGATACTTCCAAATAAGTTTTAACTCTAGATGTATTAAAACCAAAACATAAGAACACCAAAACCTGAGTTTTATTTCTAAATATCTGAGATTAAAAAATGCAATGCAAAAGGAGCAGCTTTGCACAGTATGTTTCAGGGAAGGTGACTATGCTACCAAGGTTATTAGAGAATTTATGCATTTCACCTTTAAAGTGTTATCTGTCACTGCCACTATGGCTTATCATTAGCATATCCTTTGATACTTCCCTGGTATCAGAAAAAAACATAAATGTAAAGTAAAATAGAGATGGGAGTCATAAACAAAACGATATTGTTACTATGTTGACTCGCTGAGCGTGGTAAATTCTTCTTGGTTTTCTGCAGTCTTTTAAAATGGAGATAAAATTATTTTAAAAACCAGTACAAACTTGTATCACAATGTAAATTATTTGGGATACTAGCCCAAACCAGTATAGTCTGCATAAATGGAACTATTATCTCTGAGTCTGCTTGTAAGGATGAGACTGAAAATATTCAAAATTATCATATTGAGACTTTCTATTAGGCTCTACCCCAGCTATCTTTCTCAAAATAATTATTTTTAAATGTTTTTGTTGTACTGATTCACTTTATCAGTACAAGAAAGTAATTTAAAGGCAAAGTACCTGCCTGGTAAAATACTGTAGGGCAATTACTTTCTTATTTTGGAGGTCATGAAGCAGATCTCCATAGGATGCCAACATAAACAGGGTAGGGTTGGTGTTGCAAGTTCCCATGGCTGTTTTTTGCAGGTATTACTATACATATAGAAACTGTCATGAAGACATCATGCTAGGCTTCCATGTACTTTATCATATAGCTAGTGCAACCATTGGATCAAAATATGATCTAAATATATCAATACCCATGTTCATACAAGCATTGCATTACTGTGCTTACCAGTACTATTATACTCACTGTATAAGGACTTATCCTTTGTCCCTTTGCTGATTGTGTTAATGAGGAACTGAAATATTTTTCAATGTCTCCTTTTGCAAATCTCTAATGAAAGCCTGAAGGTGGCGGCAATATCACAACAACAACAACAACAATAATAATAATAACCCTACATGAGTATTTAATTATCATTTGCACAGTCTGTTATACATTTGTATCACAAAATTGAGCCTGCAAGTTTCATTGGTTTATGACTTAGCCAGCATTCATACTTCCTGAAGACTAATGAAAAACGTCTTCTGTATCTTACATAAGCAGCATCTTTCCAAACAGTCCAACCACCCATTGGTGCAAAAGAGGTTTAAATAACACATGAGAATCAGACTAAGCAGCATGTGCAAAGAAAACCCAAACCCCAAAACCTCAAACAACAACCCTTTCAAAAAAAAACCTCCACAACTCCAGAACAACAACAAAAATAACCCCAAACCCAAACAAACCAACTCAATCAAACCAAAATGACCAAACTGCCAAAAAACCCCAGCAAAACACCAACCAACCAACCAGAAACCTCCAACTGTCAAACCAACCAAACAACCCAGAAAAGCTCAACACCAAAAGAAATTCAATGTTGAGGCTGCCAAGGTAATGATATTGTTCCATAACCCTAAGCCTAGCCTTCATATCTTAGAGTCCTAAAGTACATTTTATTTATTTCCTCAGCCAATTGAAAACTCTCAAGGGAAGGATATTAAAGACATTAAGCCTGACCACTGGGAGTTGATTTTGAAAAGACTGTAAAGGGTACATTCTTCAGCAAGTGCTGTAATATGTGCACTGGGGACATGGCAGTCCCCATATGGAAGTCTTGCTGACTAGCAAAATACTTTTGAAGCAGTGTGTACTGTCATGCTACTCCAAAGAGCTGTGAATTGTGTGAACTGGAAGCCTGTACCATATTCCTCTTCCATCTGTGCAGGACGATTATGGTGCCAGACAGGTAGTAGGCTCTGCTGCGCTCTGCTACCCTTCATCTGCTTTCATAACTCCCACAAGTAAAAGCAGAATTGTACTGCAGAAACTCAGATCAATGAAATTCCATATGCCATGAGGTTAGTCACTTATTTTTCAATGCAACTAGTCTTTAAGCAGGGCAAGCTATAGACTGGGAAGATAATAGGTTTCTTAAAATCGGAAGTAGAGTCCTGTTTACGTCCCTAGTTTTAATAGATTATTTCTGCTTAATTAGGAACAACAAACATTAAAAAAAAAAAACAAAAACACTCCCCACTTGCTCCACCCTTCCAATGCTTGTAGAAGTTATTATGTAACATTTTAAACATATTTAACATGCTGGTGTAATGTAACTGATTTCTTCAAATTATCATTTTCAGCTAATGTTTCTAAATACTACCCTCCAATATCAGCTTTTTTTTTTTTTCCTGTAAAATAAGTAGATTTATTTTTAAGTTTTAAGACTAGAATATACTGCATTGAAAACGGTCCCCAAACTCAAACCAAACAAATAGCCCTACACAGGCTTTGACTTCCTTTTCTCCTCTTGTTCTTGATGATTCAGTGGCAAGATTACTCGCACCTGGTGCTTTTGTTACTCCTCAGTACTCTGATTGCCTCTTGAAGCTTTTCACAATGTCATTCTTCTACAAATGGCTCAGCTGTCTGGAAAAAGACTTATTGTTGTTTGCTTTTGTGAATTTCATCTTCGAGCAACTCAGTAAAATAGTCTTTTGATCCTTCTAGAACTGCATTTGTTTTAACAAAAATATGTCTATATTTCTGCCTTCATTCAACTGATCAACATAATTTCTTCCCACTGGTACCCTTACAATTCAGTCTTTCTTAGTTCATCTGCTCTGCTGTTTCATGCAAGTTTTGACTTTTATATTATCTTATGACAATAAAAATAACAAGAATATCGTGGGTTGTTTTTTTTTCCTTCATGCTGCTGTCTTACTAACTTTTAAAGTTATCCTTAGGCCATGTCTTGTTCTGTTTTGGCCGTTTCTCTATCATCTATTGCTTACCTCTATTGGGCTTCTCAGTGTATTTCACACATTTGGGATGTTTTGGTTTTGTTTGGTTTTTTATTTGCTCTGAGTATTTTTTGAGACATCTGTCTAGTCTTCTAGAGCCTCAAACCATTTCCTAATTATTTTCCTAGAATTTCTATTTATGTTCAAGGTTGCCCACAAAGGAGAGCTCTACCTCCATGTTTTTGCTCTATCAAGAGGGTAGTTGTGATTTTAAGCTGATCACCTGAAGCTCATTTGGTCCCAGATAATAATTGTGCTGGTTTGAGACTTATTGGAATATTTTAATGATGAAGACTATATTATAGGCTGTGAAAAGAAAAACAAACAATGGTGATGTCTACTTCACTCATAGGCTTGCTGAGATGCATAATAAGAACAAGAACACAAACATAAGTAACACACTTATTAGTCTCATTTCTCTCTGTCTCTGGCTGTGGGTTTTGTCTGCTGGCCTCTCTGCTAACCTAACTAACTACTCTCCTTCTAACCTCCCTGGCTGATCCTCCAAGCTCACCTTGCACATAAGGCAAACCCTGGGGTAAGGTATAAGGGTGGGAAGAAGGTGGAAGGGTGGTTGGAAGCCCCTCCTGGGGTCTCTGATTTCTGAGAGGTGTGTTGTGTTGCTGTATTACATTTAGCTTGTATATTTCTGTAAATATTTCTGTGTACAGTGTATATCTCTGCTTGTATATTATGCTAAGCTGTAAATACAGCTTCAGTCCTTAACTTCCAGCTGGCTGAGTCTAGTCTGAGTGATTTCACGGTGGGGGGTGGGGGGCAGGGAACTCCAAAATGGTCACAATGAGTTTTGAAGATTTTCTTTGGCACTAGGGATATGCTTAGCTATGGTACTAATGTAATTTAAGAGTACATCTCTATGTTTCTGTTTGCGTCTCTAAGTATAATGGAACAAGTCTAGTGAGGATGCACTGTCACTCCTGATTGCTTCTCTGCCACCAGCAGATGGCTAGGAAATCCACAAACAAGGACATTTGTTTTATCCTTTAGTGGGCTGCTGGCCCAGTCTCTGGTGGTTACAGTTACCTTACTCCAACAGTAAAATAATGATGTAGAATCATAGATATGTTTAGGTTGGAAAAGACTCTTAAATTGTTGAGGTTCAACCATTTGTTGAGGTTCAACCATTTGTTGAGGCCACTAAGTCTACCACTAAACCCTTTCCCTAAGTGCCACATCTTCAGGGGTGGCAACTGAGCCAACCCTGGCGTTGTGGGCTTCTTTTACATCAGCTGCATTACCACATGTAAAATTCTTTCTGTCAAAATGAGGCCAGTGTAATTGTCATGCTGAATGATGGAATTTGGTTTTATCTCAACTACTAAAAAAAAACAAATTACCAAGATAACTTGAGACTCCAAACCAAAATATCAGAGTAGGGGCTGGCAATATATTATTTGTATTATGATGCAATTGCGAATTATGTAATAATTTTTCTTTAGGTCTTATGACCTTATGGATGGAACATACCTACTGAAAGGTTAAATTGATGCTACATGGAGGGAAAACAAAATATTGTGCATAAAAAAAATTAATATGTGCCTGCTTTAATCTTCTTTAAACAAGTGAATTTTCCTGTGTAATATTCCATTGTATACCAAGGCTATTTATTCATAGTGTCCTCTAGGAAAAACAGCCTGGCTCTGATTTTTCTGATTTCTAGGAAACATTGTATATAGAAATCCTTAAGGCATGTTTGTAGCTTACCTTACTTGAAAGCTGTGTTTTGTTCTTCAGTTTGTTTGTTTGATATAAGCTGCTCAAATAATATAAAACAAAAATGTTGACCAGAACAGTATTAATTTGCATTAGAAAGCAGGGGGGGTTGTTTGTTTTAGACTATTGCCAAAAGGTGGCAGTCTTTGTCCCCCAAATTCTTGGCTGTCTACAAAATATTCTGTATGGCAACTATAATTTATTCCTAGCTACACTAGATGATAAAAATTACTTGTAAAGAAGACAAAGAGGGAAAACCCCTGCATTTGAAAGTTTAAGGGTGACACAATTCTATTTTATTTTGACAGTGGAATGTTAAATAATAAGGCTTGGAAGAGATCAGTCATGGGGAAAGAGCACTTCACAAGTAGACTACTAATGAGCAAGAACTACTCATGTTTCAGATTCGGTTAACACTTTAAATATTTCAGGCTTTGGAGATGCTATTAGGATTTGGCACATTAGATCAGTAGGTTGTTGTGTTCATCAATCAACATGATGAAATGCATGGCAATAATCCACATAAAAATTCGTGGTGCAGTAGCTGATTTTCCTTTCCAAGTGTTCAGGTAGATCCCAGCAAAGCCCATCTTGTCTCCTTAAAAAGTAGTGTAAATAAAGTATTCGATTATATATTATAGCATTTTCTAAAAAATGAAAAAAAAACCCCAAACCAAAGAAAGAAAGAAACAAACAAACAAAAAAAACCCCCCCACAAACCAACCAACCAACATAAAAACCCAACTAAACCCAAGACTCTGTCTTTTGTGTTTGGGGAATTTTCTTTTAATGCATGGAGAAGGTCAGGCAAAAAGGTTTTACTCATTTTAGAAAGACTCCAACCTTGCAATCATATTTAATTGTGTTTATTCTTATTGATACAGACACTAAAAAAGCTATGCTGCTGCAGCAAACTATTAGGTAGAAAGTAACCACATTTTTATATGAAACTTGCCAGATGTTTTTAGGGACAGTTCAGGTCAGTGCTAACACATACCTCTGCTGTGGTGGCTGCCGAGAGCACGTATCTATATGAAGTGCTGCCTCACGGAGGCTCCAGTCACTCTCTTGTCCCTCACCTAGTGACACAGTGCCCGAAGCAGCCATACAGTGACCCTGGGCAGACTCTTCAAGAACTGATTAAGAAAGAGCAAAACCTGGGAAAATCCTCTGCCTTCAGGGGACGTTGTACTGGAATCAGCTTGTGGTGTAAGATGCTGAAAAGATGTCTGTCTGCTCTCTGGTCAAGTAGATTTCAAAGAGAGAAAGGCATTTTGGGGAGGGCACTATCAGGCCTGTGCTAAAGGAAAGGTTTCTTCTAGTTAGTTCTGGAAATATGTGAGTGGTCTAGAAATTTTGGGAAACTTAGTAACATGCCAACCTTGGTTAATGACCTTGTATTATTGAGAAGGCATTGACTTCTAAAGATAAAAAAATATATTCTGCTTCTGTTATTGAGATCTTAGAGAGTTTATAGGGACTGTGTTATGTATCAGAAACTGGAAATACCCAGTTGGTGAGAACTCATTCTGAACTATTTCAGTGTTACAAAGAAGTGTTTTTCATTTTAATTCCGTATTTATTTATTTTTTTCCAAGTCTCTGTAATGAAAGCCCAATTACTGAGCATGTGTGAATCATATTTGTATCCTGGTGTAGTTGAAACAATGGTAATGTTTTTGTTGAGAAAATGTTTCATGTAATCTTCAATAGTATTCCGTATTTTTCATGACTGCAAATAATTTTATTCAGTTTATTACTCTGGAGTGAGTTGTGACAGCTGAAAGGGCTTGAAAGACACTATTTAAACCCCAGGTCTAATACATAAGTCTTAACCCTTTTCCAGGGTTTCAATAGCCAATGGATTAGAAATTTCATAATCTAACATTGCAGAGCTACATCAGGTCTGTCATAAACTCCTTTACTGGTGTCAGTGCAGTTACACAAAGTTAATATCTAAAGCTGACCCTGCCTGCTTGCTCAAGGCAGTCTCTTGCTATCACCCTGCCAGCCCTGAGCCACAGATGAACTGTCACACTAATTAACATGCCTGCCTTTGGTCATGCTGTTGCCAGCTCTGGGCATAGATTCATTGAAGTGTACAAAGTCAAAGTGTTTACAGAAGGTTCAGCCTGGAAATCTTAGGCAATTTCATGGAATAAGAATTTACCAAAAAGGAAATCTGCCTCCATATGGAACCAAAAAGCTTACTTAGATCTTTCATTTCTCATTTATCTCTCATTTTTTTGTGATTCGCTTAGACTAGCTCGTGAGTTCTAGATAGAAGGTAAGGAGCATCAGCAGTTGCAGGTCTCTAGGGCTTCATGGTCACCTTGGAAGAAAAGTGTCAGGTACGTGTTTCTCATGATCAGAGTTGACTGGAAGATAAAGCTGCTTGTAGAGATGTTAATGATAATGACCTTGGTGGTTTTGCCCTTGCTGAGACTGAAAGTTGGAGCATGCTTGCTAGTTGTAGGTGAATGTATGACTGTAGAGCCTGTAGGTGATAGTCATCCAGCTCATCAGCAGAAGCCTGCTCAGCAGCATGTGGTGGTTGAGTATTCTGTAATGCAAAATAAGTGGAAAACTATTGTTATAATTTATTCATTGCCTCTGCACACATAAGGTATTTGGTTTTGTCAGCTTGGTTCTAAGAATGTGGTTGTCACTTTTTGAACCTGCAGGTGTTAGTTAGCTATATGAAGACAGATATTGCTCCCCAAGTGCATTTCAGAAGTACTTTGAAACTCAAGAGGAAACAAATATCAAAATAAATGGAAGTATTCTATGGAATGAGTTGCTCAGGTCGTAACAAAATCAAGGGTGTGTCAGACTTTGTGGAAACAAGCCTTTATGTTGCATAGTTCAGTTTGCAAATAAACTTGCATGCAATAATTAAATGCTGAATGCTTCAGCTGATAAAAAATAATAATGAGGTGAAAGTCAAACAACCTTTTAGTTACTAGGAGAGTACAAGTTACAGGACTTTTCTCAATAATAATCAAAACACCCACTGGATTTGAACTCATTACCTTCACAGAGTAAGGCAGATAAGGTTTTGACTATACAACACAACCTTTCCTTTGGGTCTGGAAATTTGCAAATGTGCCTTTAATTGCGAGGACAGATTAATATTATTCTTGAGATACAGCAAAAAATACTATTACAAAAAAAAAAGTTGCAAAAAAATATTGAAAAATGGATAGAGTCTGTAGCTATGTACAGATTTATAAGCCTATATATATAAGCATGAAAAAGTAATGCCCCTATATTTTTCTGTGACTTGAGTATTAGTTAATGATGTACTAGAAAATCCTTCTAGAAACATGGAACCTGTGTCTAGTTGCTCAGTGTGGACTTAAGAACACAGAATTAATCAGTGAGATAAATGTGTGACCAAAGAGTTTCAGTGTAGCCTTTTCTTCTTTTTCTTACCAGACCTGCCAGAACATAGAAAATTATGAAAACATTACATTATCACTTAGTCTGAATGTTGCTTTCATAATTAATTTCAGCATCTTCAACAATAATAAAGTCTTCAGAATTAAGTAGTACAGTGCAGGAGACTAAGAAAGCTTGGAATTTTATCTTTGAAATTCAGTTGTTTCCAAGAGAGAGACCAGAGAGAAATGGATTCAGTTACTCTTTTAAAAATAATACTATATTGTTTTCAATAAGACTGTCACTCCTGTGCTTGGGAACCAGCTCTTGAAATTGGCAGGGATGTGGCCTTAACACAAGATTTTTGTTGAAAATCTGTTCCAGCTGGATCAAGTTGTTATAATTTGGAAACTGCACATAGAGGCATATGGCCATTAGAAAGGTATTGAACAAAACCCTCTCTAAGTGAAATCTTTGAAATTTTTATGCTGTTATTTTTCAGTACATGATCGAACAAGACTTTCCCACAAGTGCACTGCTAGTTTCTTATGGATTGAGTCAACAGCAGGCAGGGGAAACAAAATCTTTCTGTCCTGAAGTACTGTCAATGCATCTGTGTGCCTTCTAGACCCACAAGAAAGATTTTAAACATTTTATTTTTTTATTTATGTGCTCTAATCTCTCTCTGTATTAAAGCACTGGAAAATTGAATGGTTAGTGGATAAGGGAGTTTCAGAGAATCATAGAATGGTAAGGTTGGAAGGGACCTCAAGGATCATCTAGTTCCAACCCCCTGCCATAGGCAGGGAAACCTCATTACTACAAGTCACTCAAGATCTCGTCCAACCTGGCCTTGAACATCTCCAGAGAGGGAGCAGCCACAACCTCCCTGGGCAACCTGTGCCTGTGCCTCACCACCCCCACTGGAAAGAACTTCCTCCTGACGCCCAGTCTAAATCTCCCCTCTGCCAGTTCAAACCCATTGCCCCTTGTCCTGTCATTGCAAGACCTTGTCAGTAGTCCCTCCCCAGCCTTCCTGTAGGCCCCCTTCAGATACTGGAAGGCTACTATAAGGTCTCCTTGACGCCTTCTCTTCTCTAGGCTGAAGAGCCCCAACTCTCTCAACCTGTCCTCATAGGATAGCTGCT